>OZ025239.1:97874061-97911561 GCA_964019155.1 Osedax fenrisi
TGGTTTTAGACATGATGTTGATGATGGATTCGGCTGCTTCACATGATTCACATCAACATTTTAGTATTGAGAATACCAACAATTTTTTTTTTGATTTAGGTCAATTTACAAACAAGTTAACATGGGAATAGATAGGAAAATTAAAAAAAAAAACAAATATGTATATTTTTCACATTTATAATTAAGATAAAATCATAAATTTTTCATAATATGTGTAATGTGTATAGTTCATATGAATGATATAAAATTTATAAAAAAAATACTTTTATTTCTAGGATTTTTTTTAAAATTATAGGATTTTCCAGAATTTTTGTTGACCTCTCATAATTTTGTACAGAATCGTTATATTTGATAACTTTATATTATATATAATAAAAAAACAATTAATTAATCACTATATATTACAATTTGGCAGAAAAAATAACAACTACCCTGGAATTTCTTTAATTTTGTTAAAAATCATCAAAAATATCATTTTTCTGTGGATTAGTACCTTTACATATTGTATGATTTTTTTTTCTACCTCATCTTAAGATGCTATATTTTAACGTACATGTATTATAAATTGTAAAAAATAGCTCTTTATAATTTTAATAAATAGTCAAAGTGGCCTAATTTTTAGAAAATTTTTATATATATAAAATTTATTTTATTGTTTAAATTAATTATCTAATAACTAATATTGTTATTAGGGATACTATAGATAATATTTACTATATATTAATGTTATCTATTAGAAGAATATAGTATTTAAAAAAAGTACTCATTATTATAAACATATACAATACAATTACATAGGAATAACGACATTTCGAGTTTTTTTTTAAACCTCCGTCGCATCACCAATAATGAACCAAAATGTATATGGTTTAGTAAAATAGTATCATGAACATCATATCTATATAATCTAGTATGAAGCAGTATGATCTGTAAACTAAAATCACTCTTAATGTACGCGTGTATCAGTGTCACTGCACTCCAAGTTATCCACTGCTACTAGGCGAGAACTACAGTGAATCACGTCACGTGTAACACGTGGGTAAACACGTGGGTAAAAACGTGGTACGTAGGCGATAATGAAGATAAACGACCTCCTATAACCTCGAGGTTATAGGAGGTCTTAGAAGATATCATCAATATCTTTGATATTATATACTATATAGGCTATATCCTAATATATACCCTAATACTATATAGGCTATATATCCGTGAGATATATCCAAGACCTCCTATAACCTCGAGGTTATAGGAGGTATTGGATATATAGTATAAATAGTGCATATTAGTTGGATATATTTCTATTAAATAATCACGCGATTTAATTGATGTAACTTGAAAATAGCCACTAAAATAAGGGTAGGTAGCCTATATATTATAGTGACATCCACCAAAACCCCCTCACGTCCCCCAACTATACCGTATATGTAGGGGACGTGATGGGGTTTTGTTCGATGCCAATATAATCAAAACTGTAATATATATAAACATGTTTTACAGTAATGAACTGTGTTAATATCACCTAATATTTTAAGAAACATTTATACAAATTAAATATATTGAATAATATTATCGATTATATAAAAAAGTGCATTTTCTGATATATTATTGTAATAAATAGCGTAAAATGAATGCTAAAATGTATATTATACATTGTATAATATATAATTAAATAAAATTATGTGTGTATTACCTATTATCATAATACATATTCAAATTAGTTAATTTAACTCAAATGTTATTATTTGAGTATGAGTATTAAGTTAATACTATTAACACATTCGGAACTATCGACCAAAACCCCCTCACGTACCATAGTTCACCGAAATTTACCAGTAGTATTATAACTGATAATATATAATTTTGATATCATAATATAAAAATCCGAGATAGCTATTTATTAGATTTATGTCTTTTTATTTAGTATTCTTAAATTAAAATACTAAGATTCAATATTTACGGAGTACTGGCTATTATAGCGAGTGACAAATTAGATCGATAAACCCCCCCCCCCCACGTTACCTAGTAGGTAACCCAATAATCTCCCAACTCGGTATATTTAAGTAAAGGCGGAGAATTACAATTCAGTCTAACATAATTTGGTTAGAAGTAATTTTTTTTAAATATGTGTATTAAATGTTATAGATTAATTTATTACAATATAGAGTTAATGTTTTATTTGTTCACGTAGTTATTCAATTTTTCGAATAATGCTCTATATATATATGGTATACTATAGATTCTATACATAGGTACGACATCGACTACCTATATAGGCAGTCGATTTTACTATATATATAGTATATTGTATATATTATATAGAATATTCTAAGTTAATATTCATATTTAATACATTTGCGTCATTCCAAGTGAAATCAGCAAATTTCTCCTGTTTACCTGATCTAATTTTCATGAAAATTTTACAGTTTGAATATTACATTACAAAAATGAAATATATAAAGTGGGGAATATAATTATGGGGCCCAAATTTCCTATTGGAAGAATTATTACCTATTAAAATTTTAAAAGAATATTTTTCTTCAACATTTTTTCAAATTTCCTATACTTTAACTATTCATATCTCACACAGTTAGTGGATATATCAATATAAGTTTTTATATTTTTATAAATATTGTGAAAGTTTGAGTGCAAACAAAAAATGTTGTTTAAAAATATTTGTTTCTACTAGGTTTCTACTAGGTTTCTCCTATCTAATATAAACAATTGAGAGAGTGATGGATGTTTGAGTCTTAAAAATATATTTACAATTTTAAGATCTATGTATTAATTATACAAAATATATTAATTATACAAATTAGGATACATTATACATTATACATTATAATTTTTATTGATTTTATGAATACCTAAATAAATATTTAATCTGACCCAACTAGAGGCTACAAGGAACCGTGAAGGATGGAGAAGAAATATGTGTTGTAGCGATTCATATTCCCCCTACGATCACCCTTGACTGGGACTAAGTTAAAAAACTGATGGTAAATCTTCAAAACGACTTGCAATACTACAAAAAAAGCTAAATATTACTTTATTAAATATCAATATATATTAAAAAATCATTTAATTATTATTAAAATAAAAAAATTAAAGAGTATAATTATTTATTTTATAAAGTTATAAATCTATATTGACGATTATTTATAATATTTGGCGTATTTAGTTTCATTAATATATCTTGTAAATATCATCACTTAATGGCCACGTATATA
Organism: Osedax fenrisi; assembly: GCA_964019155.1. NCBI lineage: Eukaryota > Metazoa > Annelida > Polychaeta > Sabellida > Siboglinidae > Osedax > Osedax fenrisi. The sequence continues at coordinate 97,877,289 of OZ025239.1, forward strand.
CATTATTTATTTATTTCGTGAATTTGACGTAGTAAGTATCATACGTATATAGCTTATATCGTCATATAGTCATATATACTTTATAAAAACACCAGGTATTAAATATTCTGTGTTTATTTTATCACTTATTCCCATATCTACATTAACTAGTTTTACTTCTGAATATATATTATCATTACTTATACGTTTCAATCTAAAACTAACATTATATAGGTTGGTACAATTACATTGTAAGATATAATGCCACTAATTGTATTACAAGTATTATATAGTTCTTCTAATTTATATATAAATTAAAAACTACTTTAAGAAATGAATGTAGGCCTACAGTGTACAATGTACATTTACAGCCGAGGTATTATGAGTTGAATTATCTGATATAATACAAAAACTATTTACAATTAGTTTACTATTTATATTAATATATAAAAATATAGAATACAATGCAGATTGAGTATTATCCCAGTGTATCTTTACAATTTGAAATGCATCCTGATAAATACATCAGTTTATAAAGCAATTTTGATCAGATTTTCGAACATTATGATTTCAAATCTGCTTTAAGCCAAGTGATTTAAACGTTTTTAAAACATGTTTCTACTGCTTTAATAATTAAGTATTAAAGTCTTATTTAATTATGATTTAATAATCTCCACATAATAATCTACCCAAGATATATTTTCCCAGCAAACAATAATCGCATATTTAAATATTTTTTAAAGCAGTAATAAATATTGACAGATTTAAATAATTATTAAGACAGATTCAAATATATCGTAAGATATCGGAGATTATTAAATCAGCATTAATAATTATTAATAATTAATCAACAAGAATAAATAATTATTTATTGTTAATTATTCAATTATAATTTATTCATTACTAATTATGTATCAATTATTATTATTAATTAATATAATTAATTATATATTATTTTAATAATTATTAATTAATAATTATTTATAAATTATAATAATTATTTATTAATTATTATAATTATTTATTAATTATTATAATTATTTATAATTATTATAATTATTTATTAATTATTATAATTATTTATTAATTATTATAATTATTTATTAATTATTATAATTATTTATTAATTATTATAATTATTTATTAATTATTATAATTATTTATTAATTATTATAATTATTTATTAATTATTATAATTATTTATTAATTATTATAATTATTTATTATAATTATTTATTATAATTATTTATTAGTTATTATAATTATTTATTAATTATTATAATTATTTATTAATTATTATAATTATTTATTAATTATTACAATTAATAATTAATTTAATTAATAATAATTAATATCTCATTTTGTTCTTCGTTAACTTATTTTAAAATATTATTAAAAGATTTGAAGTTCTCGAGAACATATATGTATAGGTATACCTAAATATGAGAGATTTGAAGTTCTCGAGAACTTGATATTTTTTTAAAGATTTGAAGTTCTTGAGAAAAAAATTTTTAAGATTTGAAATTTTACAGCACTAGTTAGTAACTAGTAGTTACTATATATATATACTTGTTTGCATGTGTATATAGTAATTATACACACACATACATATATTATATATATATATATATATATATATATATATATATAATATATATATATATAATATATATATATAATATATATATATATTATATACATGTATGCGTATTATATCTGAATAATTGCGTATGAATATAAAGTAAATGCATAACTCATCACTGAATATAACGAGCCTATAGAAAACTATTTTGCGCGCGCTCAGCGCGCCGCAAGAGTATTTTTCAAGTTCATGTCCTTGCATTGCAGTGATGAAGTTTGTTCGTTGTGATCATCCTTTTTTTTAACCATTTAAGATTAACATTTAAGTTTTTCTATATAAATACTGCAAACATTTTGAAATAATTTATTAAATTTCAAAGAGAGAATGATATATACATATACACGTATATATATATAGTTAATTTTTTAGTTATTATGATTTCCAAAGTAGAAGAATGGTTACATAAATAAATAGAATATATTATAGGTTTTTTAACCTATTAATTATATATAATTATATAAATAAACTTAAATATAAATTTAGTAAACTATTATATTAAATTTTATTATTTATTATTTATTACTCAAGAGAATAATTATAATTATTTATAGTATAACCTTATAATGTATTAATATATTGTAATTGGATTTATTCTTAATAACTAACTTAATAACCTATATTAAATATTTAATAATACATTGGTACTTAGTAACTAGGTTAGTGTATTTGCTATTATGTACCTAGTAGGCAGCCTACTATAGTAATTAATATAGTAATCATAAGTATACCTATAGGTACTCATAATTTATTAATAATTCATATAGGGATCCTAGGATACAGTTTCACCCTTTCTAGATTTTAATTTGTCTATGTTAATTATTATAATAATAAATTTATTAATAGTTATGATTATTATACCGTAAAACATAGTAATTATAATACTGCATATGTGTAATTATTTATATATAAATATTCGTTGATAATTTTAATTTGTCTATGTTAATTATTATAATAATAGGTTTATTAATAGTTATGATTATTATATTAGCATAGTATTATATACCGTAAAACATACTAATTATAATACTGCACATGTGTAATTATTTAGGATATATAAATTTATATATTAATATATATAAATATTCGTTGATAATTTGTAAAATTTTAAAATCCACCTATTTCGATGAATATTAAAATTAATAATAAGTTTATTAATAGTTGATTATTATATTAGCATAGTATTATATACCGTAAACACATACTAATTATATTACTGAACAGGTGTAATTATTTCTATATAAATATTCGTTGATAATTTGTCAAATTTAAAAAATCACATATTTCGATGAATATTAATTTAAATTTAAATTAATAATAATGATTATAATATACTATATAATATAGGTAAAAGGAACAACTTAAATTAACTCAAATTAAATCTATCCAATAGACTTAAGATATATTCCATAACGAATTACTGTAGGTTAATTATTAACTGATAAATTATAACAGTAATTTTTAAATTAAATTTAAAATAAAAAATGTCGGATTTTAAATTAAATGTGGTGTATATTTGAATTAAAAAAAATGTTATTCGCTAGTATCTATATTTAATGATCAATGATCATATTCTTAAAATAGTATTACATAGCATAATTAAACTAACCAATCAGTAGTTGATTTACAAAGTATAATTAACTACGGTTTCAATTAAAACAACCTCACTATCGAAAAAAATGCTTTCAATGTAAAAACGGATATAAACATTGGAAAATCCTTGATGTAAATATGATTTAACTATTTATCATAGACATGGAGCGAACATTTCTTCGCTTCACGTCTATTATATTTAAAATTAAGTATTATTAAAAATACATTTAACTCGTAATAAAGCAGGTACCTACTGTCTTGGTGATACAAATATAAAATAATGTTGATAATCCCACATGATGTTAACATATTCAAATAATTTTTCTTCAATTAATTCAATAATTTAATGATTCAAATATTGAGTGCATTTTTTAATACATTTATTATAACCACTGACCCGCATATTTATAATCTACAATTGTATAGGAATTACATATTTTTAATTTCTAAATAGATAATGGTTATAACTCTATTTATAGTTACTATGTATTATTATTATTATTATAAATTATAATTTTAATTATAGATTGAAAACTTAATTATGTACAAAAATTAGGTAGGTAAGTAGTTAGTTACACTGTGTAACTTACACAATATAGGAATACAAATATAAAGCGTTTATATAAAGTGTATACTAGTACAATAGTATAATAGTACCCAACAAATAAACGAAAAATATTCATTTAAAATATTACATGTATAATAGTCATTCACCATCTTATTATCTTTGATGTTTACATTTAAAATACAAATATTTAAAATTAATTATGTATTTGTATTATATTTAATGAATTAATATAATATATACCATTATTTATATTTATTATTAATATAATATCTATATTTCATTTTTATCTACAAATTACCAATATTAATGTCCTCTAAAACTCGAGAAAATACACCATTTTACAAAGTATTTTCAAAATAATTCAAAAAAATTATTATTTTTTAAAATTAATATATATAATTATACTTTACATACATTTGAGTGATCATGTTTTATTGAATTTTGGATAATAGTTAGATATAAATATTCTTAATTGAAATTAATTTAATAAAATTAAAAAATATGCACAAATGTTTAGTATTTCACATTTCAAATAAAAATCCAAAAAAAATTACAAATGATGTAAATTTATTTTCTTTAAATAATTTTTAATTTTTTAATAATTAATTTCAATTGTATAATTATTACATATAAATTATATATTTTAATTTTTTAAATTAAATAGTAATAATTTATTTATATAAAATTATACGATTTTTAGATATTTGTTGTTACTAAAATTGTTTTATAAAATTCGGGCATCTAGATTGTTTTGATAAATATTTTGTATTGTTAACAACACTTGTTATATATTTTCCTAGGATATATTCATAGTTGGCTTGAAAAAAATTATTCAATTTGATAAAAATTGAATAAAACTTATTTCTATATCTCGCCCATGTTAAATTGTATATGTATTCAATGTTAAAATATAAAGGTCTCATGACCTAAAACTATTTAATATATAGGTCTACAATTTTAAACACTAATTCATCATATTATACATAATTGTTATAGATGTGAAGGATTATAAAATTATGAAGAAAAAAAAAGTATGAACCGGTCTACGGTATTTACGTTGTACTGTTTTTATCGAATATTGTTGTATATAATTTAATAACACATTGCAGTGATCGAAACTAGAGAAAATTAAGGTCGTAGCTAGAGTGATGGCTATATATTTGTATATTGAATAATATATATATAATATATTGAACCATCGTAGGAGTATCAAATATTCCTATAGAAATTAATCGATATATCATGTGTGTTGTTAAGCCGAGAAGAGTTCGCTAGTGTAACACTTATTTGAAGAGGACATGTTTAGCTTGTTAAGTATGTAGATTATTGATGTTTATAGGTGGGATATTCTCTTTAGTATATGTTAAGTATGTAGTATTGGGAAATGCATACGTTTAGTTGATAGCTTACGCATTCAAGGATTTAGATATAAGTGTTAATAAATAATTAAGTTAGATATTAGGGAGAACCAATACATCTAGTTAGGCTTCTTAATAATTTATATTATCATAGAAATTGTCATAGAATCAGGAACGATACCAAAATGTAATGATTCGTCAATAATGTTTGCTATGTAACAAGTTAGTTTAGGTGAAAGTAAGTGAAATATATGATGAGAAAGAGAGAGAGAGAGAGGATAAAGGGAACAGCAACATTTATATACATTAATCAGCTTTAGAATAATAATATCTCTGGGAGAGATCAAAGTGGAAACACTGTTAAAAGGAAGTGCAGGTTGCATTTCATGAGATTTATGTAGTTTGGTAACAATATTCATAAGTTGTGAAGGGAAAATGCATCCAATTGAATAGCGAATATGGATGGTGGTTCAGGAGGGTAGGATTTAAATGTTTCCCGATTAAGCAGTATATCTGTTATTTTATAGATATCATTATTTTCATGCTTAGCGTAAAAGGAGGATATAGTATTAATATAACATATTTTCTGTGTCGATATAATAAGATAACGATATGATTTTCGTTGAGAATAAATATATTATATAGTTTATGATCTTAAAAGTTCTTTCTCCTATATTTTTCAGAAAGTCTGAGAGAGTTTTACGAATGATAGTTCATTATTATACCAAGGATAATTAGGTTTATTTGAAACTATTTTCAAGTTAAGTGTGCCATTTGTATTGAGGGTAGATATGTGATTAGAATTAAAATAATCAATAGAGGAAATATTATTATTGGTAACAAATAGAGAGTGGATAATATTGTAAAAAGGAATACATATCAATATGTTAAGCAGTAGATAACATCAAGAGGTCACGTGACTGGCAATTACGTAACATAAGCGTGGTACATCTTCTTCAATGCGGCTACGTCTGTACATTCATGACCACATATATTTGTTAACTTTACCATTAGCATTTAACAATATGAATTAAAATTAAATTAAACTTATAGGCTGCGGATAATACAATTATATTAGTTATTATTATTGAATCATTATTATTTTGCATCATAATATTTATTCTTATTTCTATTTATCATTTTGTATCAAAATAACTTTTTAAGAATATTGTGATATAATATCACATATATATACAAATAATTTATAAAATGAATATTTATTATATAACATAAAAGATTATATTATTAATTAATATAAAAGAAATATTGAGTTTATTATATACAAAAATAATATGATAAAATAATACGGTCAGTGAAAGCATAAAAGTATACATTAAAATTAAACAATAAAATTACGCTTCGATGAAAAGTGTATTCACAACTTACATTGTATTAATATTTTGAGTTATATTTTGAGTTATATTAATACGTGCATCTCTTAATTCAGGAGATACAATTATCTTAGATGTCTGAGATACAAGACGAATATGTAGCTCAACATTTTGGGCATGGCTTGGATATAATGGAAGTATAATAATAGGTACCGTAGAATTAATATATAACTTTTTAAACATACATTAGATATAGGATGAGTAAGGATTAATTCAAGCCATATTCCATTTTGATCTATTAATTAAAAATAGCTATTGGCATTGAAATTAATCTTTGGTTTAATAAAAATACGAGCATTATTATTATTATTAATATATCTACATCGCATAATAATCTTTACAGCCCTAAACCTCACTTCATTTCTAGTATCTGTAAGCATTGCACATATTATATTTTTACTATGTAATGCATACGAGTTATAATTAACGACTTTAAATAAAATATTAATAATACAAGTATAATTAATTATTTTCGCATTATTAATCATATTACGAATATGAATCGGCGCCTGGTAAAAAGGTGGCCTAGATTTGACTGAATACCAGGTTCTTGCATATACATTTATAATATAGTAGCATAATATTTTCAAATAAGTGGAAGGATTTTCAAATGTAACATATATGCGCAAAATACGATTAGCTGTGGTCAACCAGCGCGCATAACCCAGTTTACCAGGAGAACGATTAGCGAGGCTCTCGGATATATCTCCTGAAGATATTACGGAGATAGAGCTGGTCACTACTCAAATCTATATTATTGAGTAGATCCGAGAGGTATTCTTCTGGTAAATGAAGCGGTTCGAAGTGAACGCTAGGACTACGATCCGTGCAGCAATCCCTAGTAGCCTTCCTATTGGCCCCCCCGCCGTCTAATGCCGCACATATCTTTTTCATCGGAAGTTCATTCATATGCAAGATGCATAGCTGCAATATACATTCACTATTAATGAAGCATTAAGATACATTTAATTTATTGTTAACACTAAATTGATATTATAAATATTTAGAGATTAGTTATTGCATGTTGCACATTTATATACTTCAGAATTAATATATACATACTGTAGCCTATTTTTATGTATTAATAAACTATAATATTATACATATATTTAGAATATTGTAATCAAAATTTATGTATATCCTTAATAAACTAACGATCCAATGGAATTTCCTCTTCAACTTCCTTTCGATTAGATCATCAGCACCTTCGCGATACCCGGTGTTCGTGTTTGTATCATCAGCATTGGTAGCTAACACTGATTCAAACTCTCCGTGAGGAATGCAGTCTAAGAGGTCACTGAGGCCACATCAAGTGCTGACTGTCCTGGGATTACTTTATGTCCTATATATTCACATCCAAGTTCGTTTATAATCGTGACATGATTTTCAGGGCGTAGAGTCTTATCTTTCTGCAACGTGGTATACATTTCGCTATCGAAATATATACTAGAAATCAGGGTTGATTGGGTTTTTTTGTGGTTTTTTCAGTATAATTATAAATAAATATATTTTCATAACAATAATTAATATTTTGATATTAAATTGTTACTTATATAATTTTATTTACTTAAATAATTTGCAAAGTTAATCAAGAAGTATTTCAAAATCCTTGTTAAAATAAAAAAATCTTATAATTATATTAATATATGTATATATAAAATATTTAATAAAATTAATAATCTTTTAATAAGAGTTTTTATAAATATTATTTATATATATTTTCTTTTATATCATATAACTCTGTTTGAAGATAAAATATTATTTAATTAGTATTTATCATAACAGAACAACATATTTTTTTTATTATTAATTATATGATAATATTATCAATAAGCTATTATTAATAATTTATTATTATAATAGTTTCTATTTGATTTTAATTTAAAAAAAAATAATCTTTGATTTTTATCAAGCCTCTGTCACACCGAAAAAGTAGGCTGATTTTTCATCGATATCGTACCGATTTTTAACAGATTTTCTCTCTCTCTGTGCAACACCCCTACCGATATACCACCTATATATCACCTATATATCACCACTATTGCTATTCATCATTTGGAGATGTCTCTAAATATTTAACGATTTCTCGACGATTTCATTACTGCGTATATCTGTGCAAAATCGGCCGATTTTTTCGATGTGAATGATGCATTATATATATAATTTAAAAAATTATTATTATATTTTATTTAAAATAAAATTACTTTCATTCATTATTTTATTAATATATTCAAATAGTATTCAACTCAATAGTAAAATTTATTCTGTACCTTAAAGTATAATTTTACAGATATGAAAATCATATCTAAAATCTATTATAACAAAGTTTTTTCTCAATATTTTAAAATTTACTATAGATATTCTTAAATATTAACTAAATATACAATCAAACTAAACATATGTGTACAATGTACACTGTACATCATATTAAAAACTAATTTTTTAAATTCCTATCTTTTTATGCAAAAATATATTAATGAAAAAAATATAATATTTCATAGAAATATTATATTTTTGAAAAAACCGAAAACACCGAAAAAGCCGGGTTTAATGGTTTTAACGAAATAACCGCCAACCCTGCTAGAAATATTACTTTTTTCTGGCATTGATTCCTCTCGAATCCTACTTCTAATTCTACTTCTACTAGACTATCATCGACAACTTGGGATAGATAGTTGCTGGTCGATAAGTCGACGAGGACTCCAGTGATAATCGATGCCAATTCTGTATCCGGAATTCCAAATCTCTCTCCGTTGCTTACCGAAACTTTGAAATAACAACGAGGAATTCTGTGATTTCAAATGTTGAATATATGAATACAATGTGTGGTATGATATTTATTATTATATAAATACATAAATATATATATATACATATATATATATAATATTAAAAGAAACCTGACTAATGATGTGATAGCTATTCATTCGGGTGTATAATCGCTATCAAGGTCATCGCGTTGCTGTAAGTATTCATCTTCATCAGTGTCAGCGCCACTCGAATAACTAATAATATCGCAGGCAATCGAAGATTATTCAACTCTATTAATAATTATATGCTAATGAAAGTCAACTTTATAATGGTGATGGTATTCATATATAACAAATACAGAATATATTATATAATACAAATATATATATATATTATCCTAATAAATAATATACATAATTTTAAGGGAACTTGGAAATTAATCAAAAATATTATAAATAAATCATATGATAAGAATAATTATGTGTGTAAAAATAATGATTCTAGTTTTTCAATTGTGAATAAATTTAATGATATTTTTGTTATTTGTTATTTTTATTTGGTGGAGTCCTTTCATCCCATCCAGGAACTTAGATGAAGTTTTCACTTATAACCATATATGGCTCTAATGTCCCTTCGAAGCCGCTCTCATGTTAATGCATCCATGGTTTTAACGAGAGCCGATCATTTATTTATACACAATTATACACTTCTAAATAATATTTTAGGACCCATTTTATAAAATTAATTAATGGTCCGGACGAGGTTCGATCCCGTGTCCTACTGCTTGTGTGTCTGACGCCTTAGCCACTGAGCAACACAGGCAGTTTTTGTAATGTTTTTGTAATATATTTAGTAATGTAGGAAATAATGTAGGCAAATTAATTATTAACCCTAATATAAATACTAGTATGCATGATACCTTAGAAGATAATAATAAATATTAATTTTGTATATCTCCAACTACAACTTCAGAAATATATAATATTATCGATAAAAATACTTCTAAATATAGTACTGATATTTTTAATATGAATACTATCTTATTTAAATATATTAATGATGAAATAAGTCCTGTTTTATCACTTTTATTTAATAGATTTTTTATTTAATAGTATTAATGAGGGATTATTTCCAGATGAATAAATATTTGTACAAATCTGGTTCTAAAAATGATATGTTAAATTTTAAACCAATATCTATTTTACCAAAAATTTCTAAATATTTAAAAAAAATTATTAAATTTCGTTTAGTTGATTTTTTAAATATATATGCAATAATTGATAAAGCACATTATGTGTTCAGGACAAATATGTCTAATGGTTATGCCCTTGCAGATGTAATAGAAAATATAAATGATACCAATTGTTCTAAATGAAATTCCAATTAAACATGTATTAACTTATAGTTTTTAGGAGTTTATATTGATGAGAAACTAGACTGGAAACAACAATATGGATACGTGACTTCGAAGCTATGTAGAGATGTTGGTATAGTAAAAAAATTAAATAATAACCTATATTTAAATACTATACTTTAATTTTTAAATCATTATTCATGTCTCATTTAAACTATTGTTCACATATATAATATGGTAATACTTTTATAACAATACATCGTATATCGCAATTTTACAGAAAAGAGCATTAAAATGCATAATACTAAATACAAATATTAATATTATGGATTTCATACAGAGCAATTTTATTTTTAAGTTTGATGATGTTGTTAAATTTAATTCTATAAAATTTATACATAGAGGTTTATATAATAAATTACCAATTAATTTGCAAATCAGACTATAAAAAATAAAAATGACTGTAATAAATTTATTAGAAAAGCATCTAGAACTTCTAGAAACTTATTTCGTTTAACGTAAAGTACTGGAATAATCTTCCAAGTTCATTAATTAAAATTTATAATTTAAAATTATTTTCGAAACATTTCAAAAAAATATACATTTAATTTTAATTTTATATTTATTTTTTTTAAATATTTTAATGTTTTTTTATTATATCCATATATATATATATATATATGTTTGTGTCAATTTATGTGTTTATACCTATATTTGTATTTATCTTTTACATGACTAATGATAAATAACTAACGATATTAATTTTTAAATATAATCTTAATTATATTTAACTTCGACTGACTACCTTACTCTATTATTTTTATATATATTTTTATGGTTATCTTTTATTTAAAATTTAATAAATGATGATTTAGATGATGAGGAGTTTTTTTTATTATTATTTTAGTACTTTAATATTTTTATATATTAATTAGTACATTTTTGATATTTTAATAATAATATATTGACTATTTTGTTTTATGTGTATATGCTTAGTTTATTGTGAAAAGCATATGTTTAAATTAATATGCATATATTAATATTATTTTTTCAATGGTAAGTCTTGAGAACTACTTATTCAAGTATTGAAGTATATAAGTTAAATGTTGCCAGTATTTATGAAAATATAAATTTTATACTTGTTTATTTAGAATTTTTAACAGAAATTTTCAAAAATACATTTTAAAAATTATATTTTATTTATAATTTATTAATTTTAGATCATTTATTACATTTGTTTATTGCTTTTAGTTATTTAAATTCTTCTCCTCATTATCTTAATGGGTGAAATAATTGACAAGCTATGCTTTTTTATTCAGGCTTTATGCCAAATCTGATGTTATTATTATATATATATATATATATATATATATATATATTAAAGAATATATATATAAAATATTTAATAAAAATATAGATAATACACTTTTACACTCAGGTAAATTCTAAAAAATGTCTTTGAATAAAACTAGATACTTGTTTAAATTGGAAATGTCATTTAGATTAACTTAAAAATAAATTATTGAAAAGTTTATGGATTATAAAAATGTTTCATACTTTATAAATACATCTGCCATGATCAAATTATAAAATGATGTAAATCATAAAACTTAAATAGCATTTATTTAATTCAAAAAAAGATTTAAAAAATAATTTGTCAACTGTTTCTCTATTTAAGGAAAATAGAATATTAGCTTTATATGATATTTGTAAGCACAAGAATTGAAATTACATGTATAAAATATGTCATACTATTATTTTAAATCATTTAACATCGACGCTAAAAAAAGACTTAATACCAGGAGTAAATGTGATTTTATTCAACCTTATTTTAAATATAATTATATGAATAATACTTTATAAGGTGTATACTTACTCGAACCAAGATTTTGGAATGAATTAAGTATAGATATAATAAAGTCCTATTCCTTATCATTATTCTGTCAAAATAATTATATATAATATTAGTCTATTGTAATGTAAATATTTTTATTTTTTATTTTTATTTGTATATTTTTTATATAATATATATATTTTATATTAAAAATATGAAAATATTTGTTTACATTTTATTTAAATTTGTATTATATTTATTTGACATTATAAAAATACTAACATTATATTAAATTTGGAAACTATAAAAAACTTACTTTATAAACATTATTATATATGATTTAATTAGCATATATAATAATATATATATATATATAATAAATATATATATATATATATATATATATATATATATATATATATACATTTATATGTATATGTATGCATGTGTGTATACGTATGTATATATGTGTGTGTGAGTATATATATTTATCTGTATGTACATTCAATATTGTTAACCTAAATGTTATGTAATATATTTGTTTATTTGTTTCTCTTGTTTCTTTTAGTTTTAAATGTTGGCTACCTTCTATTTAGTTCCTCTATGTTATATTTTACTTTATGTTATTTTAATAATTGATGTATTTCTTAGCTTTTAATTTTATAATTTTATCATTTATTTATATTATTACATTAATACATTATTTTATAATTTAGTTACATGATATGTTTCATTATATTTTATTATATATTTGATCACATATATGTAAACAGGAGGTCATAATATTATAACATTATTATTTATGTATTACTCTTATCTATAATGAAACTTATCATGTTAATAAAGGTGTAATTGTCTCGATAAGCAACATTGCTTCTATAATTACCCGGGCATTGCCTAACTCTGATAAAAAGTAATTATAAAATACAATAATATAAATTATATTAAAGTTAAATTCTATAATGATGAAATATATATATATATTTTATAATAAATATAAACTTTGTAATTATGATAGTATATATATATATATAATTAGTAAATTATATAGTATATTAGTTGAATATTATAATAATTATAAATCATTATAATCATTAGACTTACAGAGAATAAGATCTTGTAGTAGTTTCATCAACTTAGTAGTAGCGATACGTAGCTGTGACGACTCTGTATCGATGCTCACCGTAACTTTGAAATAATAACGAGGAATTCCGTGATTACAAATGTTGAATATATGAATACAATATGTGGTATGATATTTATGATTATATAAATATATATATATATATATATATATATAACATTAAAAGAAAAATGACTAACGATGTGATAGCTATTCATTCGGGTGTATAATCGCTATCAAGGTCATCACGCCGCTGTAAGTATTCATCTTCATCAGTGTCAGCGCCACTCGAATAACTAATAATATCGCCGGCAATCGAAGATGATTCAACTCTATTAATAATTATATGCTAATGAAACATTATAATGGTGATAGAATACATATATAACAAATACAGAATATATATATATATATATATATATATATATATATATATATATATATATACAGAGCTGGGTAGTATCGCCGATACAGTATCTATTAAGGCAAAAAATAAGTATCGTAGATACATTTGTATTTGTATATTTATTTGTATCTATTATTAAAATTACAAAAGTATTTGTAATTGTATCTATTAGTCATAAATAGTATCTACGATACGTATTAAGAAAATTATACATTGAAAATTATGTAAACAAATACATTTTATTAAATAATATATCATTTGGATAATATATGTATTTATTATTATCAATATTTTATAATATCATATTTTAAATTAATTTTAATATATAAAATATATAAATATATATTTAATAAAATATCTTTTGTAAATATTTAATTATTTAATATTTAATTAATTGTTAAAAATTATGATTTATCAATTATAGTGATTTATTCTCAAAATCCATTATATACATTTATTGAAAATAAAGACATTATTTTGATAATATATTTTTTGTATATTTGATAATTTACTTTAATTCGTGTTGAACATTCGAAAGTAAAGGTCTGTAATTATTTTTAAAGATGCACTCATACCAACAATTTCCACTGGAAAGGTAGTAGTTAGTCATAAAATAGTATATTTCTCTATAGTCTGTAATGGCTCGTAGTATAATTTCAGACGAAATAAACGCTGGTACACTAAACGATTCATCGTGGGCATCATTATATATATATATCTATATATATTGGATATAATTATAATTTATTTGTATCTACTAAGAAAATTCTGTATTTGTAATTGTATCTACTATGATTTTTTTTAAATTAATTGTAATAGTATCTATTATATATTTGTTGAGTATCGTGCCCAGCTTTATATATATATAATTAATATATATTATATAATATATACGATAAAAAGTAAAAAATACAATAATATAAAATATAATAAAAGTAAATTTTATAATGATGAAAGTATATATATATATATATATATATATATATATATATATATAGTTTAACAGTAAACGTAAACTCTATAATGATGAAAGTATATATATATATATATAGTTTAACAGTAATTTCGTACAAATTATTTATTAATCTTGTACGACTCATTAAATTTAATTTATTACATAATTATACAGTTCTTATACAAATATATATAATACAATATATTATATCAATATTTAATAAGTTATTATATATAATCGTATAAGAGGATTATGGTCAAAAGATTTGAATGCCTGCAATCTAGTTTATTCAAATTAGTGATTTTACAATAGCGTATGATTGGATAACAGTCACGAACGGCGAATTGAAAATGCGAATGCGAGCGAGCGGGGTCAAAAGGGGGCGGAGCTTAGACGCAAAATAAGTTGTAAACAGTAGTATATACATAGTCACATACAAATACAGTATATAAATAGTACATATAATTAATATCAGTTAATAGAATTTCAATACGAATGTAAAACACACGAGTATTACTATGCATAAATACTATATATCTATATAGCATAGCGTATTCACCCGTGTAATACTACGCCTAAATACACTGTAAAATATACACATACACTGTATTATCTAATGCCTGAGTTATTTTTAGATAAGATACACTGTATGTCATACAGTGTATCTTATCTAAAAATAACTCAGGCATTAGATAATCCGGTGAGCGTCTAAGCTCAGCCCCCTTTTGACCCCGCTCACTCGCATTCGCATTTTCAATTCGCCGTTCGTGGATCTCCCCCGTATGATTGACTATTATAATTAGCTTATGTCTATTTATAGACTATCATACATGCAACAGCTTATCATTAACATATATTATATATATATATATATATAAGCTTATAAAACAAACATGTATATAATATAAATATTATATATATTATATACATATGTGTTTTATAAGCTAACTCGGGATGTAATGCATCAAAAAAACCTGGCAATATCAAAACTAAACCCAATCAAACCAAACCAAACAAGTGAAAATAAATATAACTACAAATATTAATGTTTGTACAAACAAACATGCGCTATTTTAAAATCTTATTTTTTTTTAAATATTATTATAATATATAAATAGGTAGCCAGTAATCTCGTACGAGGTAATTCCGTAGGACTTATTAAATGTAATGTATTTTATAATAATACAGTTCTTATACGGTACCTGGTCAAAATATTCGCGATTGATGCGCGATTTGAACGCCCGCAAAGTTGTTTATTCGAATTAGTGATTTTAAAATAGTGTATGTTTGTTTGTTTGTACAAACATTATAATAATTATAATAAATATAAACTTTATAATTATGATAGTATATATGTATATAGTTAGTAAATTATATAATATTATACTATCATTATGATAATCATTATGATAATCATAGTAACTATGTAGAATTTGAAAAATATTATAATTATTATAAATCATTATTATAATGTTTTATAATAATTATAATTATTAATATTATAATAATATTCTAAATTATAATGATTATAATCATTACAGTCTAATGACATTAGGCTTACCGATAACATTTCTCAGAATAATATCGTGTAGTAGTTTCATCAACACTGTGACGACTCTCAGAGTCACTCTGTATCCATTTTTCTACCGTTGATGAGTAATCAATAGTCATTCCTATTACTCTCCTCTGATCTATCATGAATTATTTCTCTACTAGTGAAATTCGGCATTCTCTAGTGCATCTGCAATTATTTTTGCATTTTCAAGGATTATCATTAGGATAGAACATTTAATAAATGATTTTATCGTTTATTTTTCCTTGTTGCTACAAAATATTCAAAACGATCGTCGCTTATACTCTTTTTAAGAATTTTTACTTCTTTGTATATTGATAATTTTTCAGTTATAAACTCTTTGTTGAAGATGGGTAGAGGCATAATTCCATATATCGATTAAATTAATCATTAATTTCAAAACTGTTTTTTTCTTTGACGACGCATTGGAACATGGCTTAAAACATAAATAGTGCTTATATATGTTCAAATACACGAGTAACTTTCTATATGACATAGTTGTTGGTGTAAAATACACATTTATGTGAGATCGTAATTTTAACGACATACTTATTATGATACTAAACATGTGAAATATAAGTAACATTTAATAAATGAAAAGAAAATGTAAATATAAATATTTAAATTGATAAAATAAATATAAATTGACAAGCAATGATCATAAGGAATATAAGTCACTTCGTCCGCAAAATTTAGCCACTTCGTCCGAAAAGTAACCATTTCGTCCGATCTGAATATTCGTTTCGTCCGGTGTCGTATAATATAATGGGACAATCCGATATTTTGGGACACGCCCGATTATCGCTCATCAATTAAAATATTATTTTTAATATATCATATAAAACGAATCTAAAAGCTTATATTAATAATGTAAACTATATTTATGAATATTAAGTGTATAAGTATATAGTTGTGCATATTATTAAGTGAATTTGAGAAAGAATATTATGAAATTAAATCGTAAAATTCTAGTGTTTCCAATCTGTAGCTAGGTGATGAAAATTTGAATAGTGACATCCCTAATTTAATAATAATATGGACATATTTACTTGATAGTTATTTAAAATGTTATATTATTGACTATTTAAATATTAACTTACTAAAATTATATAATTAATATTACATATAATTTAACTAAAATATAATAATGATATGTTACGGTATTTATATGATATCTCTGCTATATTTAATATAAGTTTGATATTTTTAAAATAATTTTAGTTTTAATAAAAATAATATTTATTTTAACAAATGCTCGCAATATTTCTCAACTTATTGATTACAAATTATAATTTAAAATTTATTTAAAATATACAGGTATATATATTCATGTATAGTACTAGTAGTATATCATATCAAATTGTCACATATGGCATACGACTGTAATATTACATGTATTGTACAATTTATAATAAATAACGGGTCCCACTTATAATGTACGTATAATAATTCTTCTCCTATATTATAAAAACACTCTGAATAAATTATAATATTCAATATTATATTGAGTTATTAATGTTTAAAACGGGTTAAATTATTAAATACATACATATATATACATTGATATATCAATTGAAAGAAATTGTAATCCACAATTAAAATTATTTATATATTATAATCAATATTACTTACCTAGATTATAAGTATATAGATTATAACTTATCTAATTATTTTAGTATATTATATTCAATATCGCCATTTCATAATAATAATTATATTCTATAATTATTAATTCATAGTTTTTTGCTTTTAATAATAAGTTAATTTTTTAGTTGAATACATTTTAGTTGAACACATTAACATAATTTATATCTAGTGTATTCATTATTTTCATATTGTATATCTTTCATTTATTACTAACATATATTATAATTTATAATGTTACTGTCGTTATAAATATGTATTATATATATACAAAATTTCAAGATTATCGTACGTAATATTAAATTATACGCTTTCTTTAGAAGTTATAAAATTATATCACGTTTAAATTAGATTACGTAAATTAATATTGTACACTTATCTATAAGGTAATTTTTCAATGGATATCATTATGTTTATTAGTAATTAAATTGATAAATAGTGATCTCGTGCGTAGTGTAAATTCTAATATTTATAACTAATTATTTACATTAATATATATTATCACACTTCGCACGAGATCACTCCCCAAGAATTCACTTCGCATTAGATCACTGGAATTCTTTAAATTACTTCTTAATCTAATTCGTATTGTCTAAACGTATTAATAAAATCTATTATAATATATAATTTGACTATCGTTATAAATATATGTGATGTATATATTTACAAAACTGCAATATTAACGTGAATCATATGTGAAGATACGTATTCTTTAGAAGTTATGAAGCGATAACACGTGTAGTTTATATAATATACATTAATATTTTACACTAATTTATAAGGTTATTTTTCATTGTATCTCATTACCATATGTATCATTAGTTATATAAATGTTTAAATAACTTCTAGATCTAATTTGTATTGTTTAAACTTAAACATATTAATAAAATCTATTATAATATATAATTTTACTGTCGTTATAAATTATTGTGATATATACATACAAAATTGCAATATTATCGTGCTTCATATTTGATGATTTGCTAAATTAGACACGACGAATTAAATTAAGAAGTAATATAATCACGTACATTTAATTATAAATGATATTAATGTGATATATTCAAAATTACCTTATCAATTATTTTAAATTATAAAATTATTAAAGTATAAAATATTAATTTACATAATCTAAACTAAACGTGTATCGCTTTATAACCTCTGTAGGAGGTATATCACCTAATATGATGTATGATAATCTGAATATTTTGTATATATATATTACGAATATTATATGATGGATGTTAAATTATATATTAGAATAGCTTTTTTTAAGAAGTAATTTAAACACTAATATAATTAATGATACAATGAAATTAATGAGATACAATGAAAAATAAACATATCAATTAGGGTAAATATTAATTTATATAATATAAACTATACGTGTTATTACTTCATATCTTATAAAGAACACTTATCATCAAATATGATGCATGATAATCTTGCAATTTGATGTATATATATTACGAATATTTATAAATAAAATTATAAATTATAATAGATTTTATTAATAAGGTGAATATAGACAATATGAATTAGATTAAGAAGTTATTTAAAAAATACTAGTGACCTCGTGCGAAGTGATTGTATGGGGATTTATATCGTGCGGATTGGTTATCTCGTGCGAAGTGTGATAATATATATTAATATAAATAATTATTTATATATAGTAGAATATACACTACGTACTAAATAACAAACCGCACGAGATAACTGTTTACCATTTAATTACTAATAAATATAATAATATTCATTGAAAAATTACTTTATAGATAGGTGTAAAATATAAATTTACATAATCTAATCTAAACGTGTTATTATTTTATAAATTCTAAATAAAGCGTATAATTTAATATGACGCACGATAATCATGCAATTTGGTATATATATCAAAAATATTTATAACGACAGTAACATTATAAATTATAATATATTCTAGTAATAAGTGAAGGCTATACAATATGAAATTAATTAAAACATAATGAATACGCTAGATATAAATTATGTTAATGTGTTAAACTAATAAATGTTTAACTAAAATGTATTAAACTAATAAATAAACTTATTATTAAAAGTAAAAAACTATGAATTAATAATTATAGGTTATAATTATTATTATGAAATGGCGATATTGAATATAATATACTCAAATTAATTAGATAAGTTACAATCTATATACTTATAATCTAGTCAAGTAATATATATAAATAATGTTATTTATGGATTATAATTTCTTTCAATTAATATATTTACGTATTTAATTAATAATCTAACTCGTTTTCAACATTAATAACTCAAGATTATAATTTATTCAGAGTGTGTTTATAATATAGGTAGACCTATTACACACAATTACACACAATTACACCTATTACACGTACATTTTAAATGGGACCCGTTATTTATTATAAATCCTACAATACATTCATGTTACATATGTGACGATTTGATAAGATATGTATATACATGAATTTTACCTGTAAAATATAGTTATACATATTAATTTATATTACAATTTGTAATCAATAAGTTGATAGTTGATAAGTTGATAAGTATTGCGAGCATTTGTTAAAATAAATATTATTTTAAAAATATCAAACTTATATTAAATATAGCAGAGATATCATATAAATACCGTAACATATCATTATTATATTTTAGTTAAATTATATGTAATATTAATTATATAATTTTAGTAAGTTAATATTTAAATAGTCAATAATATAACATTTTAAATAACTATCAAGTAAATATGTCCATATTATTATTAAATTAGGGATGTCACTATTCAAATTTTCATCACCTAGCTACAGATTGGAAACACTAGAATTTTACGATTTAATTTCATAATATTCTTTCTCAAATTCACTTAATAATATGCACAACTATATACTTATACACTTAATATTCATAAATATAGTTTACATTATTAATATAAGCTTTTAGATTCGTTTTATATGATATATTTAAAATAATATTTTAATTGATGGGCGATAATCGGGCGTGTCCCAAAATATCGGATTCTCCCAATATATTATACGACACCGGACATCTTTTTACATAATTATACACAGTTTTAACTAATATGTTTAATTAAATATAGACTATATAAGACTATTTCATAACTAGAAATATTTTAAAATATATCTGACTTCGTAGATTGGTGTAATACCTATGTGTTATGTGGGTCTCGTTTATTTATGAAAAATACATATATATTTTCGATCTGAATAGTCGTTTCGATCTATAGGGTTTCGATTTTAATCTTCGCAGCCTGTAAATAATATTTCCTCGAGATAATAGTTTTGTATATGGAATATATTCTATGTTGCCATCTTGTACAATGTTCACATAGAAGAGCTTCTTGCATAGAAGTAACTTTTTAGTTGCAATAAATACACTGGGACATATTTGTATACTAATTAATTAATATAATAAATATAAGAAATGTTAGTCTTAAGACTTGCAGTATTGGATAATAAGGCTATAATATCAGCAACATCCAAATCTGTTAGAACAGTTGGATATAATTTCCGACTTTTGCCATGGACCATGGTAAATCCCTTTAATTAAATCAGAATTTAAACTTTCTTTAAGCAGATTTAAAACGTTTTCACTGTTTAAACTTATCAGAATTTATTCAGATTTATATCAGTAGAATTAAAGCATATTTTAAATCAGAATGTTCGAAAATCTGATTAAAAATGTTTGCTTTAATAAATATTTAAGTCTGCTATTATTATTTGCTAGGTAGGTTCTAGAACTTATTTGGTAGTTTTGTAGACAATAGGAGCCTAAAAGTTCCGGAACTTTTGGGCTCCTGATGCTCAAAACTTCCAGAACGTTTGGGCTTCCAGAATGTTTGATATCTATAGATATCTATTGATAAAGATGTATGGCGGGAGTTGTCAAATACTGATTCTAGAGTAGAATATCAATATCATCCTCGAAATTAAGCAAGTATACTTTACTTTTAAGTAAGCAAGTATATAATTTCGGATAACATTATTTTTGTTTGTGATTATTTCTGTGGACTATCCCATTGAGTGTACCATGTGAACTGTACACGAATATCTACCTGTTTTGTTATATGAGCTTTCATTGAGATATAAACCCAGCCTAGTGTAATATATGGTATATATATATAATATATATATATATATATACTGTATGCAATAATATTATTGATATATAGTTATTATAATATAATAGTTATATTATATACAAATTTGCTCGTTTATAATTTTGTTGGTAACTTAATTTATCGATTGGTCTAAATATGTAATTTTGCAGATATAACTTATACGTGAGTAATATTATAGTGACATTATGGAGCAATATAATATTTCCGGCAAGTTGCCGGAAATACTTGTAGTGGGATACCCCCTTTAAACATAATTTATCAGTTT
Source organism: Osedax fenrisi (assembly GCA_964019155.1). Classification (NCBI taxonomy): domain Eukaryota; kingdom Metazoa; phylum Annelida; class Polychaeta; order Sabellida; family Siboglinidae; genus Osedax; species Osedax fenrisi. The sequence continues at coordinate 97,899,869 of OZ025239.1, forward strand.
TCAATAGTAAACTAACTGTATTATAAAAAAATGTTGACAAATCATATACGTCGACTATTAACTCAATAGTAGAATATGTGCATTATATAACTATATTGCTATTATATAATAGAATACAAATAACTGTTGTTAAATAATATATATATAATATATAGGAATATATAATTATTAAATTATATACATAAATATTTTTATAAATTTAATTTAAAATTCGTTTGTTTACAGGAGTAACCATTAATTTATTTGTTTAGAATAAAACTAATTTATTTTACAATTATATATATTATATATACTATATATATATATATATATATATATATATATATAATATACTTAGTTACTTTTTACTTTTTTGATTTATGGACTGCATAAGTGCGTGAGCAATCGGCCGTCAGTGGGAGGGAAGTCAAGGGAGAAGTAATAAGTCTTAAGGTGGCGTTTAAAGGTGGCGTTTAAAGGAGGGAGTGGATGTGTTTGTTCGTATGTGATTGGGTAGGGAGTTCCAGTGGTAAGGGGCAATGAGCATATATTGGAAGAGTGAAGTTTGTGTAGATGGGGAGTGGTAAGGATAATGTGTTGGAGGAACGGGTCTGGAGTGGAGTGTTGGGTGTGTGTAGATGTAGGAGGGATGCAAGGTAGTCAGATGAGTTGTGGTGAATAGCTTTGTGGATGGTTAGGGAGAGTTTGTACTTTATACGGTAGGGGACTGGCATCCAGTGTAGTTGTTTTAGGAGAGGTGTAATGGAGTCAGAAGAACGACGGGGAAGTAAATGGTCGCAGCGAACTACAGCGATTTGGAGTCGCTGTAGTTTGAAGAGTTTGTATTCAGGGAGGTTAAAGAGTAGGAGTTGCAATAGCCGAATAGGGGGATGATGTAGGAGGATAGTGTAAGTGGTAGTGGATGGATTTGTGCATGTGTATAATATGGAAGTCAATGGAAAGGGTGGTATCAATGAGGAAGCCAATGTTTCGGACGTGTTGAGAGTAGGGGAGTGAGGTGTTGTCGAGTGAGATGAGGGGTGGTTCAGGGAGGGGTCGAGGAGCGTAGGGGTAAGTGGGGAAAATAGCTTCCGTTTTAGTGGGGTTAAGTTTTAGGGAGTTGGAGGTAAGCCATTGGTGTATGGACTTGATACAGGAGGAGAGTCGGTCAGGGGCATACGTAGGGTAGTCTGTGCAGTTAAGATATAGTTGAAGATCGTCGGCGTAAGTATGGAAGGAGATGACTGGGTAGTCACTGACTACTAGTCAGTGAAGATGTCAAATATGGGGAGGAGGTAAATATTGAAGAGGAGTGGCCGAGGACAGATCCCTGGGGGACGCCGTGGGTTATGGAGCGGGAGGGGGAATAGTGTGTATTAATCCTGACTGAGGAAGAGCGGTTGATAATGTAGGAGGTGAACCAGTTGAGGGAAATGCCGGTGATGCCGATGGCGGAGAGTCTTTGTAAGAGGACATTGCGGTCAATGGTGTCGAAAGCGGAGGACATGTCGAGAAGGACGAATATGGTGCCACGGTTGTTGCTATGGCCAGATAGTAGGTCGGAGGTAATGAGGGTTAGGACGGATTCAGTAGATTTGTGGGGGGGGGGGGTAGGCGCTTTGGAAGATGTTGTGGATTTTATTGGTTGTAAGGTATGTGATAAGTTGGGAGGAGAAAACACGTTCAAGGATCTTAGAGTGTATTGGGAGGTTAGAGATGGGTCGGTAGTTGGAGGGAGACAGAGAATCAAGGTGGGGATTTTTAAGGATAGGGGTGATGACTGCTTTTTTGAAATCGGGAGAGACGGAGCCGGAAGAAAGTGAACCGCAAATGATTTGATGAAAGGGGGTTGCAACAGTGTTAATTATCTGCTTTAGTATTGGGAGGGGAAGAGGGTCAAGGGATGAGGTTGAGGAGGTATATTTGAGAAGGGAGATGAAAGATGATGGGAGTTGTGGGAATGACAGGGGTGGGTAGGGTGGAAAGGGTGGTGGAAAGTTTGTTGTTGAAAGATTTGTCGAATAGGAGTGGTAGTTCTTCAAGGGTGACAGTGGGGAGAGGGGCTTTAAGTGAACGACCAAGCAGTTGGACAGAAAGTCTGTGTATAGACTTAATGTCATTAGCGAGTTTGTCAAATTTGTTGGTGATGTGAGAGGCTTTGGCGGTAGAAATAGCTTTTCGGTGTAGATTTTTTAGGTTATTGTAGTAGGCAAGAGATATATATATGTATATATATATATATATATATATATTATATAATATATATATATATATATATAATATATATATATAGTATATATATATAATATATATAATTGTAAAACAAATTAGTTTTATTCTAAACAAATAAATTAATGGTTACTCCTGTAAACAAACGAATTTTAAATTAAATTTATAAAAATATTTATATATATAATTTAATAATTATATATTCCTATATATTACATATATTATTTAACAACAGTTATTTGTATTCTATTATATAATATATATATATATATACATATATATATATATATATATATATATATATATATATATATATATATATATATATATATATATTACTATAAGAATACATTACAATATACAACTTAAGATATCTCATGTTATAAATAATCGCATGCTATGGAATGGAGAGGGCTCTATGTACCCTCCAGACCCCCATATATGTAGTATCATGAAACTCGCCATCACATGCATCTAGAACCCATTTACTTATACTATAGTGTAACGTTACACTATAATATAAACATAAGTAGATACACTACTATATACACTAGTAAAGACACATTAACAAATATAACATCAATACCGATTATAAACGCGACTATATCTAAATGTATACCTATAGGTGTAGAGTATACTGCATGATTATCTAGATAAAAACCATACGTAGATGGGATATTTTATTTACAATTTAATAAATAACATATTAATATATAGGTTTAGGTAGGGTACCTGTATAATACAGGCTGTATTACTAAGCATACGTTAAGATCAACGTTATTATTTATGTATTAAATTTTTATTGAAGTGGAAATAGTAAAAACATAAGAATTTCAATAATTTATACGAATGCATTGTATAAAGGGGGAATCCCCTACCAGTATTTCCGGAAATAATGTCCGGAAATGTTTGCTAGTTAGTTATTTTCTAGCAATGCAATTACAATTATGTGTTACTCTCTTATTTTCCGGAAATATAGTAACTTTAAAGGTGGTATCCTACTACAATTGCTAGAAAATCACTTTCTAGTAAATATTTCCGGACATTATTTCCGGAAATACTGGTAGTGGGATACCCCCTTTATAGAATTCATTCGTATGACTTATTAACATTCTTAAGTTTACTATTTCCACTTGCATACACATTTCATAAATAAATAACGTTGAACTTAAAGTATGCGCAGTATTACAGGTAGAATATAAGGAAGAATTATAATAAGGAAGAATTATACATTAATAATATTTAATGAAGCTTATGAAAGTTTAGTAGAGCTTTACGATTATAAATGAAACACATTATTACTTATATACCGATTTCACGATAACATTAGGTTTATATTAACCTTTGTTTATAAAACTTATTATTTCTTTGTATGCAGATTTTATATCTTAATTGATACCTACTACTATAGTAGTACTATAGTAATAGATCGGCACGTGACTGACGTAAATATTCTAATAATCTGCTTTTTCCGTTTCTGTGCTAACGTTGTGGAATACACTCCCTTCTTATCTACGTATAACCAAATCTGTTATACAATTTAATAGAATACCTACTTTCTATTATTTGTCTCAATCAAAATAATTATTATTATGTTTATCATTATTTCATCATTTATTTATTTTATTATTTTTGTTTATCGTTTTGTGTTTTTTATCGTTGACATTGAACATTATTTTCTTTAATTTTAGAAGTCAATATACCAATAAACCAATACATAATAATAATAAATTCTCTATACAGACTGATATCATTATTTTACTGACAATATGTATGTTTATAAGTCGATCTACGAAATAAAAGTATCGCTCAAGATTACAATACGATTATACGCATATATGCGTCTATAGACTCCATAATATAATACCAATATGACTCACGTAACGCCTAATCTATATAATCTGATACTATATGTATTTACGTAGATATTACCGCAAACCCATATCAATGGAAAACGTACTAAGGACATGTCCTTTTGATAGCTATTCGTCACTTTAGCGCCGTTCAACTATAACCGACGTGATTCCAGACAATCTGATTGGATTAACGCATCGACGGACCATCGAATTAGCGAGACCGCCCGCTGAATTAGCCCGGAGAGGCGAGGAGTTAATCGCGTGTGCACGGTCACAGACTAGCGCGATAAGACGTCGTCTGCAGCTCCTTCGTTTAGAGTTCGAGGCGTTCGCGGACAGACGACGACGGGGCGTCTCGCTACGAATAGGCCACGCCTACATCTCGGCCGATAATACGCCCATCCTTAGGACAGTATCACGCGCGTAGGCATGGCGTGAGCACGATGAGCTTCAGGGATATCGTCACGCCCAGAGCTACGCCCACTCACTCGGCTAGTTCAAAGTGCGCCTCGGAACAACACGACAATAACAACAACAACAACAACAACAACAGCAGCGCCGCAGAAAACAAGAGCAGGAGCACGGAAGCACGACGACAGCGAAAAAAGGTTTCACTTCGGGATTACGCAACATCGCTTACTATCTTCTCTGACGTCATACATACGTCACACTTCCGGGAGTTCTTTGCGTGTGTGTACGACGGTACACGTACACTGTACGTGTACCCATATAGGTACACTATGTATACAACCACTATTTACTCTTGACGGGTTATTATAATGAATACTATGTTCTAGTTATGTTTATAATTAAGTTATTACTTTTTAAATATTGATTATTATAAGTAGGACTTAACATGGCATATTATCTACTAACAACTAGCAACTAAAGTACATTAGTGTACGACCCTTTATAGAAATGTATACATCGTTATTATTACTATTAGTACACAAAGTATACCTAACCAGTATACTGTAACCAGACAATAGTCGTACTCTGATATGACAATAGTGTAGCTGCTATAGCATTATATCGTTTACTAGAGTGAGTGAGTCATAAACTAATTAGCGTATACGCTCTAGCGTTAGCGAATGTTACGGAAGGAATCATTATAAACAAGCTCCTAATACGGTCACACCTAAGTACAAGTAACGGAACGGTCGATGCTTTACTACTATTCGATTAGTAACGGACACTAGCTTATGTGTTCCGGAGAGGATAGGCGCACACACCGCACATCGCGCACACCGCACACTCGCACACCGCACATCGCGCACACCGCGCACCGGTTACGCCATAATTACTATTGCGCAACCGAACTGATTGTTAAATAAATGAACAGGCTAATTAACTGCACCCTCTCTGCACCCTCTCTGCACCCTCTCGTACACACCACGTGTAATGCATGTCGAAGCAGTAGTAGTAGGAGTAGTAGTAACGCTGCATTTATGTTCCAGATTAATATAGTGTAACGTTGTCTAGAAATAGATCATGTATTAATAGATTAATATGAATGAATACACAAATATATACATGTATACTTCATGATATATATCACTATATATATATATATATATATATATATATATATATATATATATATATACTCTATTATATTAATGTATTCATACGAATAATATATAATCATATATTGATATTATTAACACAGCTATGTTACAACCAATATTACAGCAACATTTGTATAGAAAAACTCTTAACTTTATTCTTTTGACTTAATGATTAATAAGTATATATATATTAAAGTTAAATAAGTTAAATACAAGTTTGGTTAGTTGATTAATCAACAATTGTAGCTAAATTAGGTTACGTTTAAACTAAGTTAGGTTACGTTTAAGCTAAGTTAGGTTACGTTTAAGTTAAGTTATGTTATATTTAAGTTAAGTTAAGTTAAGTTATATTTAAGTTAAGTTAAGTTAAGTTAAATGAAAGTTAAGTTTTGCTAAATTTGAGTTTGGTAAAGTAAACTTTAAGTTAAGTTAGGTTTGTTAGATGATATCTGTGACAAAATAGAGAATTAGGTTAGTTGTAGTATAGACATCTACTATGGGTTACGTTTCATTCTATCATACGTAGTAACTTATGCTAACGATGGTTGTATAACGTTGATGTTAAGTATTGATAGTTATTGGGATATAGTGTATTGGGGGAATGGGGGACATTGGAGGTGAATGCGCGTAAGTGTTATCTAGTTAGTCTGAGAGAGTTAGAGGCGGCGCCGTACATCTTATGATGGCAGCTGGCTCTTCCCTCTTCTTCTCGATATCAGCCGGCAACCAGAGATATGCTCTCTTATTGTAACCTTTGACCTATCGTGAGGTGACGTCGTACGTTCTGTTGACTTGGCCGAGTAAGTCGGACAGTTTGTGTTCTAAGCCAGTATACTGCTATAGACTGCTATACTGCCTATAGGCTATAGCCTGCTATACTGTCTATAGGCTAGCAGGTTAGCGGGTGACTTTATTATGATGTTTGTTTTGGGATGGGGTTTATAATACACGAGGTGATGCGCTGACTCTTAACGTGGTTGTCGATATGCATCTATCGCAGGAGTCACGACTGGATAGCCTATGTATTATATAACATTGAATTAATAGTTTGAATATGTAGTTCTACAATACTACATAGACCGTTTGATACGTGATAGTGCCGCGTGGGGGCGTGACGTGTGTCAATATTTCCGGTCTTTGGCGAAGTCCTTAAAAACTATAGTTAAAAACTATAGTCCCTATAGGGGCTCGATAATTGTGTACTATAATCTGTAGGTGTACTATTTTCTATTGCCTGTATTGTATCTGTGCATTACGAACACACTTCTTTCATGTAATATTTGAGTGACAGGCGACTGAGTTGCTGTCAAAGTTACGTATACAAAGTAGGTATGTTATGTGGTTACTGTATCATCGAAATGGGTATTCAGTAACATTAAAACATTGAAGTACTAAAGTTATTTAAGTTTTATGTTTCTGACTTTCTTTGCCATTCATTTATTATGAATGAAATACTGGCTAAACTGCAAATATTAATATTAAATATTTAATATATTATGTAATACGAAATATGTCGATCCTACATCGGTTATCAGTTACAAATTAGAGTTGATCTATTTATCAGATAAGATACGTGTGTAACAATGTCTACTTAATACTGTCTACGTAATAAGTATACTAACTAATTTATTATTATATTACGTATATTTAATAAATATACAAAGTAATATATTATAATATTTAAATTATTAAAAAATACTATCAATCTATGTAAAAATATAATAATATTATATATCATTAATAGTTATTTTTCAAAACATGTATAACAAATCAATATATATATAAACTTATATATATATATAATAATTTATTATGTTATAATTAAATTCTTCCATTTCCTAATTCGATCCAGTTTTTATTTAAATCGTCAATCCACCATATAATATAACTTTAATAAACGAGTTATATCATCACACACGATTACGTAATAACAAATACGGGGTTGCGTAATCACTGACGTCATCTTCGGTATACAGATCAAGAAACGGCGGAAACTTTCAAAATCGATATCGGGTCAGAGGTCGCGAGACAATGCGATAAAGGACGAGATAACAGCGTTACCACGTGACCTGATCGGAAGGAGGGTGCAATCGTCTCCGTCTCGTATTCACACCTACGGAGGTCTCACGTCACTCAAAGATATGGTTTTCTTCTATATATCGCGTGAAGTACAGTAACACTCATTTAGTTGGCGGTATGATGCCTACAAAGTAATACATAATAACTAATCTATACATATATATATAGAGGATAATTTAATATCAGATTGAGATGAGGTAATATGTATATATCAATATGTCTAATTATACCATACTTACTCAAATTAAATTTATTTATACCACATAATGGCTTATTACAATAATTAAACACATATATTTTAAATAATATAATAATATATACATACAACATATGCCACATATTTTACACACTCACACACACATATATATGTATATATATATATATACTATAGTATATAATATATTATAACCCAATTATAATGAATACTATCAACATAGCCTACTTTTATATTAATAAACATAAATTGTATTCGTAATATATGTATAATTATATAAATAATTACAAGATGAAAGGATTGTGTATTATATTATTAATACAAAGGTAGAGGTAGAATACAGTGTACGGCGTACAATGTACGCTGTAAAATAATCGTTATCAATATAATGAAATACTTGCTGTTAAATACAATACTAAACTATGTAATCCATTATAATTATACATAATTATATTTTATAAGTATATATAATTGTATTATATATATATATATATATATATATTTATATGTATATGGTTAGTTCAACAGTATTTCGGGTAGCGTATATATATATATATATATATATATATATAGACAGACGTTTTGCATACTTGCATAGTATAATCCATATTAACTCTTACGTAACTAATCTAAACACGTGACTGCACTCGGTAACGTGTTGCTGATTATGTAATATGCCTCTATGACGTAATCACCTGGTTAACAATGTGATATCAACTCTTAACTTACGTAGAACACATGTTTCTATAGGTTACTTACCTTTATATAGTATAATATATTATAATATATATATATATATATATATATATATGAATATGTATGTTTGTCTTAGCTATATATATATATATATATATATATATATATATATATATATATATATATATATATATATATATATATACATAATTAGTCACCACTAATTAGCTAAATATTACCGAATACATTTTCCATATTTGACACTTAACAAGTACAAGTAGGAAAGTACTTAAGTGCAATGTAACTTATGCAGGCGTATGTTGATGTAAAGATAACACATGCATGTGTTCGATAGTAACCTATACACTTACATTACAAATGTAACGCTTAAGAATGACGTTATCGTATACTGTGTGTAGGTATTCGTTGTAATATAATGTATCGTAATCATTATAGAATAAACAGTTAGCGTGCTTTAATATTTACATTATTTATAACAAATACTTTATTTATTCAGAATATATTACATAATCGTATATGCAATGCTGGTGACATGTATTGTCTGTTATATCAATATGGCATATGGTTCTATCCCCTATATATATATATATATATTATAAAAATTATTATTTGGTTCTCCTACAACCTGACTAACATAACCTGACTTGCATAACTCTTTATCGGACCATGGTAAAGTACCCCATGGATCCTCCCGCTTCTCCCACAATGATGTTATGAATGTTCCTTATCCCACTCGATAGGGTAATAAACGCATTCCCTTCAGTTAACTATAGTCTACATACTGACGATATTGATATACAGGAACTAGCATAGTATTACTAATTAATCAGATCTTATTTTAACGAATTACAAATATGTTTAAATACAATCGATAACTGGTATATATAGTATACTAAAAAACATCTACTTTTAACCCCAATCTGATCACCTTCACCTATCTAACGTTTCTACCAACTACTGTTACCCTTAAATATTACCTGATTATAACGAAATAACTCCCTAAACTATTACTAAACACCTAGTTATTAACTTAAACAACAATCTAACTCTTCACAAATACATATCAATCACCGAATCTACTTGATCCTACTAACTCTCCAAATTAATAAAATATAATTACGTCCCTTCAATATTACTGCAACCTCACAAACAATACCCACACGCTAGTACTATAGGTATCCTACTGAGTTCAGTACCACATCCTAATCCTACTATCAATTAAAAACACGTATCTTAAATTAAATTGACATTAATTGCATCTATCGTATAACAAATAGATCCCTTCATCTTAGCTACAGCCTAATTAGGACATTTAAATGACTATATAACCAGAATTACTGACTTACTGACTCGACTTATCTAGTTATCGTCTACAACAAAACCCACACACTTAAAATACCATGACTGGTCTATTCGGTACTCGTTACTAAACATCACAATTATCTACACAGACTTATTAACGTACATACCAGTGTTTACCTGGCGTGTATCCACTCTTTTCACTGAACATTCTCTCCACGTAGAAGATATGGAGAAATACCTTACTCTTTCATAGCGAGTCTGACCTATGGAACATCATTCCATCACCACTAAATTATTTAAGATTATGGGAAAGTAGCCGAATACGGACAGTGCCCGAATACGGATACTATTGGTATCTCAGAAACCATAAATCCTACAAAATAAATGTAATGAATAAAATATTCATAATCATATAAATAGTATAAATAAGTATTTTTTATTTTTGTATTATTTAAAATAATGCTGATATGTCCAATAAACTGATTTTTTATTACGTTTTTACATTTATGAAAAAAAATTCAACTTAAAACCTTCTCAAGAATATATAAATGAATCGATATAAAACACAGCAATATATTATTAAAAACTAATACATTCTAAACATTATATACATAATGCTATAATTGTTATAAAATATTAAGTAAGTTATAAGCATATATCTAGAGGTCATATACATCCCTAATACGGACACTCTGATGTCTTAATACGGATACCATATAACCAATCAGCGCGCAGCGTGTGAACTATTATGATTTTTATTTTAAATTTCGTGCGTCATAATATTAATACCACAAATGAAGCTAAATCTAAAAATGCTATTATTTAGATACTTAACTTATATTATTAATTAATAAAAAAATAACAATTAATAAATTAATTACTAATTAAATTATATTAAAGTATTCATAAAATTAATTATAAATAATGTAATTGTAATTTATCTGTTTGGTTAATCAATAATATATAGTTTATCTAGTGGTATATATGGTGTCCATATTATAACACAGGGTGTCCGACGTACACTGTACGTATTCGGACATGGGTGCCGAATACGGACACCCCCGTTATCTATAGTATTAAAATATTAAATAAAATTTATAATCACAATAACATATATAATCATATATTATTAATGTATTGTAATTTTTGAATACAAATATTGAGTCATAAAATGTTAAGACAATTTATTGTTAAAGTGTCCGCCGTATTAGGTATCCACTTTCCCCTACTACGAATACATATAAGATTAACTTAACAGTTTGATTTTATCCCATGAACTTTAATTTAAGTTTCCCCTTTTCTACTTATTTCAATAGTATCTATTCTAGTTGTTTTCTATATATCATCGTTTCCTTCCATTTCCCATCTGTACTAGTTTCCTTCCATTTCACATCTGTCCTAATTTCCTTCCGTCTGTTTTAAGTTGCATTATTGCGATTATTACCTGTTCATTCTTTTATTAAATTATCAAATGTTAAAATAGACTATCTATCTATTTATTTATTTTTACACTTTAGTGAACTATAGTATATTAAGTTAATCTTATTTCTAAAATATCATGTATACATGAACTTATACTTAATTGTGTACAATATACATTGTACATTGTAGATACATATGGTATATAAATGTATATGGGTATATATATTATTTATATTACCGTTTAAGGTAATAAAGGCGAATAATAGAACTACCTATTGTTTACCAAGTTCTATTATCTCCCTGTACGAGGTAGACATAAGGACTAAC
>OZ025239.1:97914061-98039061 GCA_964019155.1 Osedax fenrisi
TTGTTAGTGATAATACATTAACACAACGGATAGGTAAGTATACCTCCTATATGTAGCCTATAGTATACCTGTATATAGCCTATAGTACACCTGTATATAGACTATAATACACCTGTATATATACTATAGTACACCTGTATATAGCCTATAGTACACCTGTATATGGGCTATATATACTATAGTATACCTATTGTAGACATATAAGGTAACCTATAGTATACATGTACATATCATAAACAACTGATGCCGATATCATATAACTACTTGTATACTTGTAGACCTACGTATACTGATTAGTAATCAATATAACACGTATACCCGGTACACATATATGTGTGTACCGGGTATACACTTTATAGTATACAGTGTATAGTATAATGTCTGTATACTGTATCATCTTATTAATTATTTAGATAATTACATATTATTACTAATCTATGTATGTAATAATAACAATATGGTACTTAACTTAAGTGATAATTTAAGTAGATATTCTAATATATATAAATATACCTATAAGTACATATATATATATATATATATATATATATATATATATATATGTATGTATATATTCAAGCAGGTAAATACTTTAAACAAATCCCTAATAGATAATAAAACCAAGACCAATACGCAATAGTTGAATACACTATGTATACTTTATTAGAAGGTGAAAGAACTATTATATTACAACTTAGTTACATGCCGTTCCTTAGATTACTACTAAGGTACATGCAGTTCCTTAGGTAACTACTTAGTTACATGCAGTTCCTTAGGTTACTACTTAGTTACATGCCGTTCATTAGGTTACAACTTAGTTTCAAGACGGCAGGTTTATATTTCTGTCAATACAATTTGCCTACTCGTAAGATCTATTAATATAATGTTTAGCGGAGTGTCCACTTCACATAAGTCTAGTGCAGTTACTAATTCCGCGTGGTGCGGTTATGTATTACATAATAGTGGTGTTACTACCAGCGGTTTGCGTTTTTGGTGCGGTCAGATCTTATCTAGTTATCGGTCACTTATTTAGAACATTAGCTGATACGGTGTATACCAGTGCTGTAAATGAACTCGGACAGTTCGAACTAGTATAGAACAGTATCGAACGTTGATACTTCGAACAGTGAACAATTCGGTTTCGATCTTTACAACTTTTGAACTTATGACTTTCGAACTTCGAACTTTGATTTCAAGTATCGAACTTTCGTAATTCGAACTTTTTATGCAATTATTGAACTTTATATCATATGTTTGATTAAATAATTAATTTAAGTTATCCAAAGTATCGGTGCAGTCTCAGTCTCGGTTATCCAAAGCATCAATGTAGATATTATATATTAAAAAACTAAAAATAATAAAATCATAAATTAGCCATCTATAGAAATAATAACATTTATTTATAAACAAATTATGTAAGAGATATAGATTACTATTTATATCTATAATAAATATATAAAAATTATGATTAAAATGTAACATAAAAAGCATCGGTTGTTCTCGGTTATATCTAGTGAGAGTCTCAATTTGGTTTGAGTCCATTACGTAATAGTCTTGGTTCGTTTTTTGCTTGTAGAGTAAAAGTCTCTGGTAGGCATCTTTTACCCAAAGGCACGTCTCTATCAAAATGCTTGGCGTAATTTATATACAAGTATCGATACTTCAACAATTTTGTTCGAACAAGTTCGATACTTCAAAAAGTGAGTTAATTGAAAGCACTAGTGATCGTATAGGGTATAGTATGTATTCTAGAGTATGGGCCCACACTATATGATATACTGTATAGGGTATAGACCACAGGTTTTACTAAGAATAATACTAGTGACGCTTAACTGCAATTTTAAATATATATAATATTAAAACTATACGTTATTTTCTACAAATTGAAAATATTCAATTTATATAGGCGCATGACGATGATGATATGTATTATATACTGTTAATAATACCATGTGAACTATTCTAGAACCTGTGATAATAAAATGAATATTATATCAATAATTATAAACGGAAAATAAAATAAAAAATTAATATAATATATGTATATTTACCTATAGGTAAACAAATGGTTAAATAAAATTTAAAGTTGTTTTTAAATATATTTAGTTATTCATCTTCCTCTGTACTAATTAATAAATAGATTTTTTCATATATCTCTATTAATTGTGGAGTTCCACGTAGATCGGTGATTGGTCCGTTTCTTTGTACTCTCTCTATATGTGTGAACTATCAACTAATTAATACGCTTCAACACATATCTTATTATGTGTATATCTACTGAACACATCCAGATTTACATTTTAACACCAAATAACTCCCTAACACCTAATGCCTTAACTGCTCGCTAACCCCCTACCTTTACAAGTGTATACATTACATTATCTTTTGGCTGCTTAATAATTGTCTTCTGTTGAATTACAATAAAACTTATCGAATAATTAATTAACACACATTTACTTATCTTCATGGTCATTCAACCTAATAGCTTTTATTTAAACACATCGTATTTATATTCAACATACATTATATTATGATAAGTTTATATATATATATATATATATATATATATATATTATTATTATTATCAGATTTAGGCAATGCCATGGTAATTATAGAAGCGGTGTTGCTTATCGAGACAATCACCCCTTTATTAACATGATAAGATTAATTAAAGATAAGAATAATAAATAACTAATAATGTTATAATATTATCACTTCCTGTTTACATATATATGATAAAAAAGAATATATATATATATATATGATTTACCTAAAATTACCTACAATAAATTGTATCAGAAAATATAGTATCAAATATCCTGTTATATTTATATTAACATTTAATTAAACATTTGATCTACTTATGCCTCTACTTAAGGCTCTTATTTCATATCGTTTTATCTACTATACCCACTCGTATCTTCGACGTGCCTGTATAAATATGCCTATAATAACTACAGTTTACATACTTATTCGATCATCTACTAAATTACGTTTAATCTATTGTATTCTGATTACACATATATCTCATATACTCCTGTTTGTATATTAAAGGTTGCACATTTAAACTGTTTTGCTTTACCCATACATTACCTACCTATGTTTTCATGTCATATTTAAAATCAATTATTCCGATAGTCTCTCGTAAGAGAAACTACTATTATATATATATATATATATACATATATACAGTATACAGTAAATATAGGTATCGCAGTCACTGAAAGCTACTCATTGTTCTCGCGTGATCTCAATATCAGTAGCGCATTGATAGCCTACTGATACTTGCCTATTGATTAGTCTGTATGGCTGTAAGCTACACAACTCGTAGATTATAGAAGTATTGAAACAATTGTACGTAGTGATCAGTTCATTGCTAACTCGCGCACACACGCACACACGCACACCCGCACACGCACACCCGCACGCGCACACCCGCACACCCGCACACACGCGCGCACCCGCACACACACACGCACACACCTATTGCGTAATAGTTGTGTAATACTTACGTAAGTCGGCGAACAAAACAAAGCATGATTCATAGGTGAGCTTAATTACCGTAGGTGGGTAGGTTTCATTAAGGCGTACTAGATATAGATATACGCGCGTACAATAGATACTACACAAACGGGTACATGAAACAAGAGAACACGATACAATCATATATTATAGATATCAAAATATTTCCGAAAATAAAAAGTTTTGGTGATTTTAAACATATAAAAACATAATTTATTTATGTCCCCAATTGAAGAGCAATAGTTTCGATGGTAGGTAAATGTGACATATAATATAGATCGTATGCCGTATATTGATACATTATATAATATTATATATATATATATATATATATATATATATAGATATATAGATATATATATATATATATATATATATATATATATATATATATATATATATATCTATATCTATATACGGCACATGAGTTCGTTCACAATTATAACCAGATAACTATATACCATAATATTATTTATATTTATTATAACTATAAATATTAGAAAGCCTACATATCTTATGCTACACTCACCACTACACTCACACACCGCACACCGCACACCACTACACTCACACACCGCACACCGCACACCACACAGTACTGCCGACGTCGTAACAGCGCGGACGTGCGGACCACCCACGCAGCCGACCGTGACGATACCACCTCGAGAGGACATCGAGCAGGACACGACCTCCACCATCAGCCGCAGCAGCATCACCAGCAACACCAGCAACACCAGCCTCAACACCAGCAGCAGCCGCAACACCAGCCTCAACAACAACACCAGCAACACCACTACACCGACCGTTGCATGCCACCCCCACCACCCGCGCCCCCGACCGTATCGGCTCACATCTCGGAACCGTGTCGGAGACTGAGCCTGACGATGCGTGACGACTACCGCCTCCAGGGGCCGCCACCGGCGTCACCACCTCGGGAAGAGGACGCTGTTCGATACGGAGATGACGACGGGGATGAAGTGGAGATCGTTAACGGTATGCACGCGCTTAGGACTTCTCGGCTAAGTCTCGCCATCAGGAACACGGTTAGGGTTGACCACATAGGTCTGAGTTTACCTGTACACTGTTAACAATAATAGCGTTCAAAACCCTTTAATTTATAAAATATCAATAAGTAAAGGGTTTCTTTTCAGTTTATTTACCAAACCCTTTACTTGTATTTCGTATATAACTAAAGGGTTTGTCGAAACCCTTTAGTACTTTAAATATGCACACGTAAAGGTTTCTATTTATCCATTTACCTGTATACCTATATATAGGTAGCATCCGAATGTGTAAGATATGCTAGAATAACTCCTCCTCCTCCTCCTCCTCATCCTCCTCCTCATCCTCCTCCGTGACTATTAACGATTAATTAATACTAGGCGAAGTCCAAGCGGCAAATGAAAAACTCTCACAATATCTCGATAATACAAGTGGATAAAGATGCCACGACTACTTTAGTTAGTGATTCATTATTTACTCGTTGCACACATATCTATGTATTGAATATATTGAATACACTTTATCTACATGAATATTCATATATATATATATAATACATTTAAATCCCATAGAAATATCAATTATCATAATTATGAGTACAATTTATATACTTAATTTGATTAACTCGTATAATATAATTTTATTTATTTTCTAGGTACATAACGGAAATAACATCTCCGCCGCCGCCATCAACAACAACAACAACAACAACAACAACATCTGCGTTAACGACCTTCACAACTACCAAGTGACCTCGGCGTACACGGACAGACGCCGGTTTCCGGTCATGCAGTTGCGCAACTCCGGAAAACCTCAGAAAAGTTCCCCGTCCTCCTCTTGCTCCTCTTCCCTGTCGAGATACGACGGAACTAACAACTCGCCGGCGATGTTCAAATATTCGCAGATATTCCAGGCACGCAAAACACCAAACTATCAGAGACAACACGAACTTCCGGTTTACGGCGACCGCGTCACTTCGATAAACGCTCTGCGCCGGTCTTTGTTCCGGTCCGAAGAGCCCGGTTTCGAGCGAACGGTTTCCTGCCAATCTCTGCCCGCCACTTCGGATAAACCGCCCAAGTCTATCCTGAAACATCCGCGTCGACCGGAAGTCAGTAGAACGGACACCTATCGGCAGGAACGGCACGACATCGTAACTAAGCAACGGTCCGTTCATTTCGCCCTACCGAACGCCACTAATTGTAGAACTCTGAGAAAGTTCGTCTGTTTTTGAGATTTATATCGTCTGCAGTCGAATTCGTCGTTTATCGCTCAATAGTATTATCTTTGTATATATCGTGGTGTTGAACAATAGGTTTACGTGCTGAACTCGATTATGTAATGACGCAAACGTTATCACGCAGCAACTCAGTGACAATATTTGTTACGGCTCAAGCGACACCATCTTCCACGTGTATTCCTATTATTACCCACAGTTATAACATAGGAATAACGTATTAATATATGCAATCATGTGATACACTGTATTATTGTCTACTGTTACATATATATATATATATATATATATATATATATGTATGTATATGTAAATTACTGTAAAAGCAAAGTAATGTAAATAATTATATCGATAATGTGATCATATAATAATAATTATATCAATATATATTTATATTAATGTTTTATAAATAACATAATATACTAGAATATACTTTTTTTAAGAAAAATAAAATATTTCATTCGCATATATATTATAACATATAATAATATGCATGTAATGTTAACTGTACGACTTCAGTTATAGTCTCCTTCACAATCATCACCGTCATCTTATTCATCATTATAAAAATCAGAACCACTACTACGACTATCACAACTACCACCACTACCATCATTATCATCATTGATTAACAACTAATCTTGTAATTCTAAAAAAATATATATAAAAATAATATACTTTTAAATTCCTCAAAGCATATTCTAATAAACTGAAAAACTATAAATACCAAAATAAAATAATTAAATTTACTATATTCCGGTTATCGTCTTCCGATCATCCTTAAATCATCCTTAAATCAATATAAATTATATTATTTACCATTTTGAAATTATAAAAATAGATGAAGTCTACGATCTCCTAGTCAAATAATTAATTTAAAAATAATACTATTCATTTACTTACCATGAAAAATCTTCTTAATATAATCTAGGTTATATTATATATAATTTATATATTCATACATAACATTATATATAATTGATTACATTCTAATGTATTCTAGTACATTCCTTAATATTGTTGTAACAGGTTTTTGATTATTCATAATCTTAAAATTCTGATTTCGATACCAGCATTTTAATTAAACATAGAATAAACTCTCAATTAACCATTATTAATAAAGTAATCGAAGGAATAACTTATAAACAACTAAATGAAAATTAACAAACATGTATTCTATATGACCCAAACCAACATCCCCATCCCTATACCATGCCACTCAACTGAATCTGCACTCACTATTCTTCTATATTAAAGTATCTTAATAAATAACTATATACTTAATATACTTAATTATTAATATTACTTGATTTACCATCAGCATTTGATATAATTTATAACAATACTATTTGTATCGGGTTATCAGATATCGGAAATGAATTATGAGTCATCAATATGACGTAATATGCTATTTATATATACGTAATATCGTATTCTTTATTAAAAGGTTATTTGAAAATATGTGTTATTCTGTTTTAATTAAAGACTGTGCATCTGAAATCATTACGTTGATAGGTACATGTTATACCTCGATACAATTACGTCATTGATGTACTTAGGATAGGTACATATGTTGTTAATATATATAAGTAAGTTATAAGTACGTTATACCTACGTTATAATTTGTATTTAAACAATATTCCAATATTAAATATATAATTTATATTGAATAAATAAAACCCTTATCAATTAACCTATTTCGTAATAATTATACACATAGTTATATACGTAGTTATACAAATAATTATTCACCTATTTCTAGCAACATTAATATCGTCAATGTAATGCCTTTATATTATAATTATTACTAAATATTTACAACTGAACTCGCTAATGTTTCACCTACAACAACTGTTCAATAGAGTTACACACCCCTAAAGCTTTATCTATAGCTAACGTAGACTTCATAACGACAGAGAACAACTTTATTTTATTTATATCATACATATCTGTGTAAAACATATTTCACGTTATGAAACATCATCTATTCGAACTATATTTGACATCTCAAGATGTTGGGATCGATCCCTCCTTGTTGGGATTAGTTCGCAAGTTTTATTCCGTTAAACTATTATAATCCATTATATATTTATATTTTAATTCATTCTAATAGATTATAATTCATATTATACATACTATACATACTATATACTATACTATATATACTATACATACTATACATATATAGTATCAATATGTATGTAAGGTTACATATTCATTGGTTCAGGTTCTCTTTTCGATCCGTGAATCTTTTACGTCGTCAACTACCTCTAAGCCCACCTATAGATGTTTTCTGAAATCAGTCGGCAGGGAAATATATCTATATAGTTATATAGATATATAGTTATATAGATATATAGATATATAGATATATAGATATATATATATATATATATATATATATATATATATATATAATATATGATCTCGTACTCTTTGCAAAGGATGAAATTAGTCTTCAAGCCCAGGTAGATCATGTTATACATAGACTTAAAGAATGTGGGCTTGATATTAATCCAGCAAAGAGTGCAACTCTTAACATTATTATTAACCCTAAGAAAAAGCAGTGGATAATAAAAATAATACAATAGTAATAGAGTTAACATCTAAATTAATATCAATATCTAAAGCATTATTAAAACCTCAACAAAAACTTGATATACTAAAATCTTATCTTTTACCAAGTTTATTACATAGGCTAACTTTCTCTAATATATATCTTAATTCATTGAAAACTATGGATAGATCAATTAGGTCTTTTGTTAGACGGTGGTTGCGACTACCTAAAGATACTTCCCTTGGTGTCTTTTATGCACCATGTAGTATTGGAGGATTGGCGATCACCCGTCTATTTTTAACAATACCAGTTATGCGCCTCAAACGGGTAAACTCTATACGTGGAAACGATGATCCCATAATATAAACCCTACCAAATAATATTATATTAAAATGGTCATCTCCAAGATACTATGATAATACATCATTTACTACTAATATCGACATTAAAGCATATCATACTAAATATCTTATTAATTCGGCGGACGGACGAGGTCTCGATTATGGTAACCACGCACCTTTTATTAATAACTGGATTAAATTCCCTACTAGATTACTAAATGGTAGAGACTTCGTCGATTCGATCAAACTAAAACATGCATTATTATATACAAAATTTAGATCTAAACGAATGTTCCCTAATACGAATACTAAATGTTTAATGAGGGGATGTAATTATAACTACGATTGCTTAAACCATATAATGCAAACATGTAGTTATAATTACAATAATAGAATACATAGACACAATTATGTAAATAGTTTACTTATGTCAATACTAAACAAACATAAGTATATCACTATTCTAGAAGCACACATCCAAACTCGAAATGGCCTACGTAAACCAGATTTAATAATTTATAAAAATGATACTGCATATATAATAGATACAAAAATATCAATAGATACAAAAAATACTGATATAAACTACACAAAAAAGACGAACTACTACAATACTACAGATATCATCGCTTATGCCAAGCAAATAACGGGTGCGAACATAAAATTATTCAGCGCATCGTGCTGGAATTGGCGCGGTATTCCTTCGGCGCTAACCACAAAAGACCTACTAAACCTAGGTCTTAATAAACGTGATATTGAGCTACTTAGTATACGTGTGATTGCCGGTGGTCTCGATATCTATCGAAATTACTGCCGTAACGGATTAATGTAATATCCACATGTTATCTTGGCCTCTTCCTCGCCAACATTCGTTTATAACATTATTATTTTCTTATTTTGTTTATAACGTCAATAAATGGGATAATTGTAATTGGTTGTCAAGCCAACCAATTTCCGAAAATAGATATATAGATATATAGTTATATATATATATATATATATATATATATATATATATAATTATAGTTATATCAAATATTTTCAAAAGGAAAGATATTGCACTCCCTATCTATATCTAGTACCTTTAAAAATGTAAATTTAAAATGAATCTGACCATTAACACTAGATGGCGAAATAGTATATGAAATATTATAACATGTGATATTTTAATTAAGAAATTAAGAAATACTATACATATAGAACATTCTTAATATCTGACTAATACCGCTAGATGGCCATATCGAATTAGTAGGTTACACAAATATACACAAGTGCAATATCTTTCCTTTGGAAAATCTTTGGTTATATAGATATATAAAACTAAATATTTCGATATATTATATACTGTGATTCAACAAATACACTAACTAATCGTATTATATATACTCTTAACTCTCTCTTCACTTATATATGCGAAGTCTATATACTAACGATGTCACCATTTAATTATATTGCATATATACTTTAGTGCCATATAATATATATTCCCTATCAATACATATGTTGCAAGTCATATATGTGTATATATTACACGCGTATAATGTACGCCGTATACATATATATATATATATATATATATATATATAGCCTATATATAGACTATATAATATAGGTACTACCTATAGGTCTATAGACGTATGTATGCATGACATACAACATACGTGGGGGGTTCAGTAAGTCTTATATCATATGAGTTATATGAGTCATATGTACCTGTATGTAGCTCATAGGTACCTGTACTGAACATACGTATGAACATATAACACTCTACATATAACTAATCATATAACACTCTACATATAACTAATCATATAACACTCTACATATGACTAATCATATAACACTCTACATATAACTAATCATATAACACTCTACATATAACTAATCATATAACACTCTACATATAACTAATCATATAACACTCTACATATAACTAATCATATAACACTCTACATATAACTAATCATATAACACTCTACATATAACTAATCATATAACACTCTACATATAACTAATCATATAACACTCTACATATAACTAATCATATAACACTCTACATATAACTAATCATATAATACTCTACATATAACTAATCATATAACACTCTACATATAACTAATCATATAACACTCTACATATAACTAATCATATAACACTCTACATATAACTAATCATATAACACTCTACATATAACTAATCATATAACACTCTACATATAACTAATCATATAACACTCTACATATAACTAATCATATAACACTCTACATATAACTAATCATATAACACTCTACATATAACTAATCATATAACACTCTACATATAACTAATCATATAACACTCTACATATAACTAATCATATAACACTCTACATATAACTAATCATATAACACTCTACATATAACTAATCATATAACACTCTACATATAACTAATCATATAACACTCTACATATAACTAATCATATAACACTCTACATATAACTAATCATATAACACTCTACATATAACTAATCATATAACACTCTACATATAACTAATCATATAACACTCTACATATGACTAATCATATAACACTCTACATATAACTAATCATATAACACTCTACATATAACTAATCATATAACACTCTACATATAACTAATCATATAACACTCTACATATAACTAATCATATAACACTCTACATATAACTAATCATATAACACTCTACATATAACTAATCATATAACACTCTACATATAACTAATCATATAACACTCTACATATAACTAATCATATAACACTCTACATATAACTAATCATATAACACTCTACATATGACTGATCATATAACACTCTACATATAACTAATCATATAACACTCTACATATAACTAATCATATAACACTCTACATATAACTAATCATATAACACTCTACATATAACTAATCATATAACACTCTACATATAACACTCTACATATGACTAATCATATAACACTCTACATATAACTAATCATATAACACTCTACATATAACTAATCATATAACACTCTACATATAACTAATCATATAACACTCTACATATAACTAATCATATAACACTCTACATATAACTAATCATATAACACTCTACATATAACTAATCATATAACACTCTACATATAACTAATCATATAACACTCTACATATAACTAATCATATAACACTCTACATATAACTAATCATATAACACTCTACATATAACTAATCATATAACACTCTACATATAACTAATCATATAACACTCTACATATAACTAATCATATAACACTCTACATATAACTAATCATATAACACTCTACATATAACTAATCATATAACACTCTACATATAACTAATCATATAACACTCTACATATAACTAATCATATAACACTCTACATATAACTAATAATATAACACTCTACATATAACTAATCATATAACACTCTACATATAACTAATCATATAACACTCTACATATAACTAATCATATAACACTCTACATATGACTAATCATATAACACTCTACATATAACTAATCATATAACACTCTACATATAACTAATCATATAACACTCTACATATAACTAATCATATAACACTCTACATATAACTAATCATATAACACTCTACATATAACTAATCATATAACACTATACATATAACTAATCATATAACACTCTACATATAACTAATCATATAACACTCTACATATAACTAATCATATAACACTCTACATATAACTAATCATATAACACTCTACATATAACTAATCATATAACACTCTACATATAACTAATCATATAACACTCTACATATAACTAATCATATAACACTCTACATATAACTAATCATATAACACTCTACATATAACTAATCATATAACACTCTACATATAACTAATCATATAACACTCTACATATAACTAATAATATAACACTCTACATATAACTAATCATATAACACTCTACATATAACTAATCATATAACACTCTACATATAACTAATCATATAACACTCTACATATGACTAATCATATAACACTCTACATATAACTAATCATATAACACTCTACATATAACTAATCATATAACACTCTACATATAACTAATCATATAACACTCTACATATAACTAATCATATAACACTCTACATATAACTAATCATATAACACTCTACATATAACTAATCATATAACACTCTACATATGACTAATCATATAACACTCTACATATAACTAATCATATAACACTCTACATATAACTAATCATATAACACTCTACATATAACTAATCATATAACACTCTACATATAACTAATCATATAACACTCTACATATAACTAATCATATAACACTCTACATATGACTAATCATATAACACTCTACATATAACTAATCATATAACACTCTACATATAACTAATCATATAACACTCTACATATAACTAATCATATAACACTCTACATATAACTAATCATATAACACTCTACATATAACTAATCATATAACACTCTACATATAACTAATCATATAACACTCTACATATAACTAATCATATAACACTCTACATATAACTAATCATATAACACTCTACATATAACTAATCATATAACACTCTACATATAACTAATCATATAACACTCTACATATAACTAATCATATAACACTCTACATATAACTAATCATATAACACTCTACATATAACTAATCATATAACACTCTACATATAACTAATCATATAACACTCTACATATAACTAATCATATAACACTCTACATATAACTAATCATATAACACTCTACATATAACTAATCATATAACACTCTACATATAACTAATCATATAACACTCTACATATAACTAATCATATAACACTCTACATATAACTAATCATATAACACTCTACATATAACTAATCATATAACACTCTACATATAACTAATCATATAACACTCTACATATAACTAATCATATAACACTCTACATATAACTAATCATATAACACTCTACATATAACTAATCATATAACACTCTACATATAACTAATCATATAACACTCTACATATAACTAATCATATAACACTCTACATATGACTAATCATATAACACTCTACATATAACTAATCATATAACACTCTACATATAACTAATCATATAACACTCTACATATAACTAATCATATAACACTCTACATATAACTAATCATATAACACTCTACATATAACTAATCATATAACACTCTACATATAACTAATCATATAACACTATACATATAACTAATCATATAACACTCTACATATAACTAATCATATAACACTCTACATATAACTAATCATATAACACTCTACATATGACTGATCATATAACACTCTACATATAACTAATCATATAACACTCTACATATAACTAATCATATAACACTCTACATATAACTAATCATATAACACTCTACATATAACTAATCATATAACACTCTACATATAACTAATCATATAACACTCTACATATGACTAATCATATAACACTCTACATATAACTAATCATATAACACTCTACATATAACTAATCATATAACACTCTACATATAACTAATCATATAACACTCTACATATAACTAATCATATAACACTCTACATATAACTAATCATATAACACTCTACATATAACTAATCATATAACACTCTACATATAACTAATCATATAACACTCTACATATAACTAATCATATAACACTCTACATATAACTAATCATATAACACTCTACATATAACTAATCATATAACACTCTACATATAACTAATCATATAACACTCTACATATAACTAATCATATAACACTCTACATATAACTAATCATATAACACTCTACATATAACTAATCATATAACACTCTACATATAACTAATCATATAAAACTCTACATATAACTAATCATATAACACTCTACATATAACTAATCATATAACACTCTACATATAACTAATCATATAACACTCTACATATAACTAATCATATAACACTCTACATATAACTAATCATATAACACTCTACATATAACTAATCATATAACACTCTACATATAACTAATCATATAACACTCTACATATAACTAATCATATAACACTCTACATATAACTAATCATATAACACTCTACATATAACTAATCATATAACACTCTACATATAACTAATCATATAACACTCTACATATAACTAATCATATAACACTCTACATATAACTAATCATATAACACTCTACATATAACTAATCAACATTAAGGTATTAGGAAATATAAAAATCATTTGAATGTATATTATAACTTATTTATATATACAAATATAATAGAAATAATGATGTTCTTGCATCTCGTACGCATGTTATATCACATGCATTTATATCGTATGTAAATGAACATACGAATCATTGTTATATAGATGCTATTACATGTATACCTGTATACAGGTACAGTATATATACGCATGTGTATTCGATTAGTTCGGGAGAAACCTGTTATAGCATCTCATTAGTTATGATATTATATATGAGAATAATAATAAGAATTTAATTCAACTATTGTATATGCTATATATGTTATACACGTTAATATATACATATAATGACATGATTGAAGTATACATACCAGCTGAATGAATGGAGTAGTGCACACAACGTAGCGTTATAACGACGGATTAACGCCATAAAGTGCCATTCATGTACATAGTGATACCATGTTTAACGTATAAACTTGCCCTTAATATATTTACCGAATTTTATTAAATTTAGTGAATTTTATTCGTAATTTCAACGTTTTAATTTTGAATAATAAAAATGTATAAAAATGTAGCTAATTGATTAGCAAAACGAAATCGAAACATCGAGGTAGGAAATAGTTTGCTGCGAAATCATTAATCTCATTCGCAAGCGAACGAAACACACCTACCACCGAACCAATATATAAACATGGGAGCCTGCTGCGGAAAAGAAGGTAACATTACACACACATACACACACACGCATGCGCGGCGCATCCATAGTTCACGCGAGGTTAGAGGTTATCGCTAACTTGACCCCTACGTTTACAGCTAAATTGAAGAAGAACACACCGGCCAAGGGCAAAGACGTGAGACGTTAGTTACATATACACACACATACATACACATACATACACATATACATACATACACATACATACACATACATACATACACATATACATACATACACATACACATACATACACATATACATACATACATACATACACATACATACATACATATATACACACATACACATACACATACATACATATATACATACATACACATATACATACATACATACATATATACATACATACACATACATACACATACATACATACACATATACATACATACACATACACATAAATACACATATACATACATACATACATACACATACATACATATATACACACATACACATACATACACATACATACAAATATACATACATACACATACACATACATACATATATACATACATACACATATACATACATACATACATACACATACATATATACATACATACACATACATACACATACATACATACACATATACATACATACACATACACATAAATACACATATACATACATACATACATACACATACATACATACATATATACACACATACACATACATACACATACATACAAATATACATACATACACATACACATACATACATATATACATACATACACATATACATACATACATACATACACATACATATATACATACATACACATACATACATATATACATACATACACATATACATACATACATACATACACATACATATATACATACATACACATACATATATACATACACATACATACACATACACATACATATACATACATACATACATATTAATATAATGTGACTACTATTTAAGGTTCAAGCAAGGGCAAGCAGTCGGCTAAGAAAGCGACCGGATCGGGCTCAAGCAAACGCTCTAAATCGTCTGACAAAAAGAAGTCGAGCAAGAAGTCGTCTAAGAAGTCGAGTAGCCGTAGCGCCAGCAAGACGAACAGCAAGAAGAGCGTAGTACGTCCAGGAGACGAGAGCAAGAGCCGAATGTCACTGAAGAGCCAAGCTAAGACCGAAGCGGAGAATGTCTCCGAAATCCAGGATTACGACGCGTCAGAAGTATTCGACGCGACGCAATCACTGAAACAGATGGAGAAAAGGAGCGCATCGAAAAGCTCTAGGCAAGCCAAAGAAGACAAGTACGACAACGCCGATAAGATTGATACTCTGGAGAAGCTTGAGAACGAAGAAGGGTCTATGTTCTCTCTGGGTAGCTACGACGATACACATTATATCTCGGAGAACCTCAGTCAGCTCAGCAATAGTGAACTCGAATAGAACCTGGTAATCGGAACGGACAGAAACAAAGACACTGATGTTTATTTCTAAATAAATATTCAATGTCGACTTCGCCTACATTAATCTATAGTGATATACACACAATGCGCACACTCACACACTCATGCGCACACATGCACACGGGTATACCCGTGTATATACACACATATACATATGTATCAAATATGTATTTACTTGTAAATACTTAACAACAATTATAAAAATAAAATATATCAAATAAAACATTTTATTTTTAAATTTTATTTACTACTACTACTACTACTACTACTACTACTACTACTACTACTACTACTACTACTACTACTACTACTACTACTACTACTACTACTACTACTACTACTACTACTACTACTACTACTACTACTACTACTACTACTACTACTACTACTACTACTACTACTACTACTACTACTACTACTACTACTACTACTACTACTACTACTACTACTACTACTACTATACTACTACTACTACTACTACTACTACTACTACTACTACTACTACTACTACTACTACTACTACTACTACTACTACTACTACTACTACTACTACTACTACTACTACTACTACTACTACTACTACTACTATTACTACTACTACTACTACTACTACTACTACTACTACTACTACTACTACTACTACTACTACTACTACTACTACTACTACTACTACTACTACTACTACTACTACTACTACTACTACTACTACTACTACTACTACTACTACTACTACTACTACTACTACTACTACTACTACTACTACTACTACTACTACTACTACTACTACTACTACTACTACTACTACTACTACTACTACTACTACTACTACTACTACTACTACTACTACTACTACTACTACTACTACTACTACTACTACTACTACTACTACTACTACTACTACTACTACTACTACTACTACTACTACTACTACTACTACTACTACTTCTACTACTACTACTACTACTACTACTACTACTACTACTACTACTACTACTACTACTACTACTACTACTACTACTACTACTACTACTACTACTACTACTACTACTACTACTACTACTACTACTACTACTACTACTACTACTACTACTACTACTACTACTACTACTACTACTACTACTACTACTACTACTACTACTACTACTACTACTGCTGCTACTGCTGCTGCTGCTGCTGCTGCTGCTGCTGCTGCTGCTGCTGCTGCTGCTGCTACTACTACTGCTGCTGCTGCTGCTGCTGCTGCTGCTGCTGCTGCTGCTGCTGCTGCTGCTGCTGCTGCTGCTGCTGCTGCTGCTGCTACTACTACTACTACTACTACTACTACTACTACTACTACTACTACTACTACTACTACTACTACTACTACTACTACTACTACTACTACTACTACTACTACTACTACTACTACTACTACTACTACTACTACTACTACTACTACTACTACTACTACTACTACTACTACTACTACTACTACTACTACTACTACTACTACTACTACTACTACTACTACTACTACTACTACTACTACTACTACTACTACTACTACTACTACTACTACTACTACTACTACTACTACTACTACTACTACTACTACTACTACTACTACTACTACTACTACTACTACTACTACTACTACTACTACTACTACTACTACTACTACTACTACTACTACTACTACTACTACTACTACTACTACTACTACTACTACTACTACTACTACTACTACTACTACTACTACTACTACTACTACTATTACTACTACTACTACTACTACTACTACTACTACTACTACTACTACTACTACTACTACTACTACTACTACTACTACTACTACTACTACTACTACTACTACTACTACTACTACTACTACTACTACTACTACTACTACTACTACTACTACTACTACTACTACTACTACTACTACTACTACTACTACTACTACTACTACTACTACTACTACTACTACTACTACTACTACTACTACTACTACTACTACTACTACTACTACTACTACTACTACTACTACTACTACTACTACTACTACTACTACTACTACTACTACTACTACTACTACTACTACTACTACTACTACTACTACTTCTACTACTACTACTACTACTACTACTACTACTACTACTACTACTACTACTACTACTACTACTACTACTACTACTACTACTACTACTACTACTACTACTACTACTACTACTACTACTACTACTACTACTACTACTACTACTACTACTACTACTACTACTACTACTACTACTACTACTACTACTACTACTACTACTACTACTACTACTACTGCTGCTACTGCTGCTGCTGCTGCTGCTGCTGCTGCTGCTGCTGCTGCTGCTGCTGCTGCTACTACTACTGCTGCTGCTGCTGCTGCTGCTGCTGCTGCTGCTGCTGCTGCTGCTGCTGCTGCTGCTGCTGCTGCTGCTGCTGCTACTACTACTACTACTACTACTACTACTACTACTACTACTACTACTACTACTACTACTACTACTACTACTACTACTACTACTACTACTACTACTACTACTACTACTACTACTACTACTACTACTACTACTACTACTACTACTACTACTACTACTACTACTACTACTACTACTACTACTACTACTACTACTACTACTACTACTACTACTACTACTACTACTACTACTACTACTACTACTACTACTACTACTACTACTACTACTACTACTACTACTACTACTACTACTACTACTACTACTACTACTACTACTACTACTACTACTACTACTACTACTACTACTACTACTACTACTACTACTACTACTACTACTACTACTACTACTACTACTACTACTACTACTACTACTACTACTACTACTACTACTACTACTACTACTACTACTACTACTACTACTACTACTACTACTACTACTACTACTACTACTACTACTACTACTACTACTACTACTACTACTACTACTACTACTACTACTACTACTACTACTACTACTACTACTACTACTACTACTACTACTACTACTACTACTACTCCTGCTGCTGCTGCTGCTGCTGCTGCTGCTGCTGCTGCTGCTGCTGCTGCTGCTGCTGCTGCTGCTGCTGCTGCTGCTGCTGCTGCTACTACTACTACTACTACTACTACTACTACTACTACTACTACTACTACTACTACTACTACTACTACTACTACTACTACTACTACTACTACTACTACTACTACTACTACTACTACTACTACTACTACTACTACTACTACTACTACTACTACTACTACTACTACTACTACTACTACTACTACTACTACTACTACTACTACTACTACTACTACTACTACTACTACTACTACTACTACTACTACTACTACTACTACTACTACTACTACTACTACTACTACTACTACTACTACTACTACTACTACTACTACTACTACTACTACTACTACTACTACTACTACTACTACTACTACTACTACTACTACTACTACTACTACTACTACTACTACTACTACTACTACTACTACTACTACTACTACTACTACTACTACTACTACTACTACTACTACTACTACTACTACTACTACTACTACTACTACTACTACTACTACTACTACTACTACTACTACTACTACTACTACTACTACTACTACTACTACTACTACTACTACTACTACTACTACTACTACTACTACTACTACTACTACTACTACTACTACTACTACTACTACTACTACTACTACTACTACTACTACTACTACTACTACTACTACTACTACTACTACTACTACTACTACTACTACTACTACTACTACTACTACTACTACTACTACTACTACTACTACTACTACTACTACTACTACTACTACTACTACTACTACTACTACTACTACTACTACTACTACTACTACTACTACTACTACTACTACTACTACTACTACTACTACTACTACTACTACTACTACTACTACTACTACTACTACTACTACTACTACTACTACTACTACTACTACTACTACTACTACTACTACTACTACTACTACTACTACTACTACTACTACTACTACTACTACTACTACTACTACTACTACTACTACTACT
This sequence comes from Osedax fenrisi, assembly GCA_964019155.1. Classification (NCBI taxonomy): domain Eukaryota; kingdom Metazoa; phylum Annelida; class Polychaeta; order Sabellida; family Siboglinidae; genus Osedax; species Osedax fenrisi. The sequence continues at coordinate 97,935,279 of OZ025239.1, forward strand.
ACTACTACTACTACTACTACTACTACTACTACTACTACTACTACTACTACTACTACTACTACTACTACTACTACTACTACTACTACTACTACTACTACTACTACTACTACTACTACTACTACTACTACTACTACTACTACTACTACTACTACTACTACTACTACTACTACTACTACTACTACTACTACTACTACTACTACTACTACTACTACTACTACTACTACTACTACTACTACTACTACTACTACTACTACTACTACTACTACTACTACTACTACTACTACTACTACTACTACTACTACTACTACTACTACTACTACTACTACTACTACTACTACTACTACTACTACTACTACTACTACTACTACTACTACTACTACTACTACTACTACTACTACTACTACTACTACTACTACTACTACTACTACTACTACTACTACTACTACTACTACTACTACTACTACTACTACTACTACTACTACTACTACTACTACTACTACTACTACTACTACTACTACTACTACTACTACTACTACTACTACTACTACTACTACTACTACTACTACTACTACTACTACTACTACTACTACTACTACTACTACTACTACTACTACTACTACTACTACTACTACTACTACTACTACTACTACTACTACTACTACTACTACTACTACTACTACTACTACTACTACTACTACTACTACTACTACTGCTGCTGCTGCTGCTGCTGCTGCTGCTGCTGCTGCTGCTGCTGCTGCTGCTGCTGCTGCTGCTGCTGCTGCTGCTGCTGCTGCTGCTGCTGCTGCTGCTGCTGCTGCTGCTGCTGCTGCTGCTGCTGCTGCTGCTGCTGCTGCTGCTGCTGCTGCTGCTGCTGCTGCTACTACTACTACTACTACTACTACTACTACTACTACTACTACTACTACTACTACTACTACTACTACTACTACTACTACTACTACTACTACTACTACTACTACTACTACTACTACTACTACTACTACTACTACTACTACTACTACTACTACTACTACTACTACTACTACTACTACTACTACTACTACTACTACTACTACTACTACTACTACTACTACTACTACTACTACTACTACTACTACTACTACTACTACTACTACTACTACTACTACTACTACTACTACTACTACTACTACTACTACTACTACTACTACTACTACTACTACTACTACTACTACTACTACTACTACTACTACTACTACTACTACTACTACTACTACTACTACTACTACTACTACTACTACTACTACTACTACTACTACTACTACTACTACTACTACTACTACTACTACTACTACTACTACTACTACTACTACTACTACTACTACTACTACTACTACTACTACTACTACTACTACTACTACTACTACTACTACTACTACTACTACTACTACTACTACTACTACTACTACTACTACTACTACTACTACTACTACTACTACTACTACTACTACTACTACTACTACTACTACTACTACTACTACTACTACTACTACTACTACTACTACTACTACTACTACTACTACTACTACTACTACTACTACTACTACTACTACTACTACTACTACTACTACTACTACTACTACTACTACTACTACTACTACTACTACTACTACTACTACTACTACTACTACTACTACTACTACTACTACTACTACTACTACTACTACTACTACTACTACTACTACTACTACTACTACTACTACTACTACTACTACTACTACTACTACTACTACTACTACTACTACTACTACTACTACTACTACTACTACTACTACTACTACTACTACTACTACTACTACTACTACTACTACTACTACTACTACTACTACTACTACTACTACTACTACTACTACTACTACTACTACTACTACTACTACTACTACTACTACTACTACTACTACTACTACTACTACTACTACTACTACTACTACTACTACTACTACTACTACTACTACTACTACTACTACTACTACTACTACTACTACTACTACTACTACTACTACTACTACTACTACTACTACTACTACTACTACTACTACTACTACTACTACTACTACTACTACTACTACTACTACTACTACTACTACTACTACTACTACTACTACTACTACTACTACTACTACTACTACTACTACTACTACTACTACTACTACTACTAATACTACTACTACTACTACTACTACTTCGATCACTGTCTCTCATAGCGAACGGTCGTGTTTTTCTATTGTCTAAATTTCTATTGTTTAATATTACATCAGAATTTTGCATTTTACATGTAATATTTTTACATTAGATTTATTATAATAACTTTTATACATTGTTATAATATGCTATCTAATTAATTAAACTACGATTATATCCGACTATAATCATCTCCCGTGGATCTCCCGTGGGATTATGCTCAATAGGTAGTCGGTTCTGCCTACTACTCGAAGGAGGTTAGACTACCGTTTACGTAATCGGTGTATTCTGTGTTTCTGCCTGATAATCTAATAAAACAGAAACAATGAGTTCCTGCTATGAATGTAAGATGTCTCTGGAAACAAGCGATATCACCTCTCCAGATGGTTTCCTAGAATGTAAATGCGGTCTACTTATTCACTACGCATGTCTGTTTAACGCTAACGAAATTAACTGTGCATGGAGCAACAAAGTTCCATCTAAGATATCAATAGCATTGATGAACTCGCCCTGCTTCTTATACACGTGCCTACAATGCCGCAATAGTGAACCATCACCGGTAAGTGCCTCGCCATCTATTGAAGATAAAATTAATAATATTGCTATTTTACTATCCAGCCATACTAATATAATTAATGAATTAAAAAGTAGCATAAGCTCTTCATTATCTAACAACACTGTAAATAATGACAATGCCAAAACCTGCTTAGAAAACGATAACACCATAACCTATGCTAATGTGACAAGTAGAAATATAAGTAGTTCGAATGCTGTTGTTTATAATAGGGATGCATTAAATATTCCTTTATTTTCGGCCATTATTAAACAAATTGACAGTAGTAATCTAAATACTAACTACATTAAGGATTTATTAAAAATATTAAACATTGATTTAAATACCATTTCTAAAGTACACTTTAATAATTAAGTATGTATAATTAATTTCACTACTGTGTTTGCAAAATCAGAATTTTTAAATCTTAACTCGACTATTAAAACTTTAGATAATAAATTTAATAAATTATTTATTCATGACAATTTATCCGCTGATGTTAGAAGAAATGGTAATATATTTTATCATGCTATTAAATCTAAGCTAATTTTAAACTATAAATGTACATTAAATTTAAAAACTAATACTTATGAACTAAGACCATATAATGATACAAATAAACTTGATTGGAACTGTTCTCCATATTTACCGTCCATAAATGAATTGAACACATGGAGTAAATCATACGATACACATATCACATCAATCAAAAATAAACCAAATAATAAATCTAATTGACTATCGGTATGTAGCAATGAAAACATTACTTCCCTCATTAATTGTCGTTCACTAGTTGCTAATATTGATATCATCACACAATATATAATAGAATCTAAATCATCAATAATCGCACTCACAGAAACTTGGCTCCATATATTAGATGATGTTACTCCTTCTTATTTTGAACCATTACATTTTAATTTTATACATAGTCCTAGATGTGATGGTAGAAATGGTGGTGGTGTTGCTTTACTTTTAAATAATAACTATACTATACTTTCTCAAATTCGAATTAATATGACTCTATGTGATGTACTTCTTGTAAAATTTAAAACATCCCAATCTCAAATAATAACTGTTCTCACTATATATAGACCTCCAAATAATAACCATATAATATTTTTTAAAGAATTTTCGGATCTAATACATCAACACATTAGCCCTTTCCTTATAATTCTTGGTGACTTTAATTTTCATTTTAATTCTACATCATATCCCCATAATAAATTCAAAGATATCTGTAATGAATTATGTTTATCTCAACATGTTACTGAAACTACACATATTTCTGGAAATGTACTCGATCTTATTTTTACTCATAATAATTCTTTTCTATTAGCTAACCAACCAACTAATTCTACACTATTAACTGATCATTATGCTATTAAATGTACATTAAATATAAAAAAATATATAAGTTCTAAATTATTATCCTATCGACATTTACGTAATATAGACTTAACTAAATTTTCTCTTGATATTCTATCTAATCTTGACATAAATAATTTTATTATAACTGCACTTAATAATACACTTTCTAATCTTCTAGACACATATGCACCACTTAATAACCGAACAATTAAAATATACTCTATAACACCATGGTTTAATCATATATGTCATACTTATAAAAAAATACTAACATATTAAACAAAATATATAATAAAAATAAAAATACAATTAATCATGATAATTTCTTATTTGCTAGATCTCAATACCGTAAACAAATGAAATCTCAACAAATAATGTATTATAATAATAAAATTAATTTATATAAAAATGATTCTAAAAAACTTTTTAAACTTACTAATCAATTAATGGGAAGGAACAAAAGAAAAACTTTTCCTCCTCAAAAAAATAATCTACTAGTTAATAAATTCTCAAATTTCTTTGATAATAAAATTTCCAACATATGTGATAATATCTCGAAAAGTAAATCTGTAAATAAATCTATCAATATAAATTGTTTTGATATATGTTCATTTCCCAATAATAATTTTAATAATTTCATAACTCCAACACATACTGAAATATATAATTTGATAATTACCGCCAAATGTACTTCACCAAATGATCCATTACCTCTCTCTATTACTAAAAAAATTATTAACACTTTAACACCTCTATATCATAAAATTATTAATATTTCACTAACTACTGGCATTATACCACCTGAATTAACACATGCTATAATAACTCCTATTTTAAAAAATGCATCTTTAGATGATTCTATTTTATCTAATTATCGACCTCTATCTCAATTACCATTACTCTCAAAGATTCTAGAAAAAGTTATCTATAAACAGCTCATATCTTATCTTGACTATAATGATTTATTTGATAATTACCAGAGTGCATACCGTAAACTTCATAGTACTGAAACTTCCATTATTGCACTTACTGATAGCCTTCACCATTCACTTGACAACCACAAATCTTTGCAGTTATTATTTATTGATATGACTGCTGCATTTGATACCATTGACTTTACTATATTACTATCTAGACTTTCCAATATTGGTATTACTGGAACTGCTTTCAATTGGTTTAAATCTTTCATTACTACTAGAACATACTCTGTTAAAATTAATTCTTCATTTTCTCAACCTTATCCACTAAATTTCGGTGTCCCACAAGGTTCTGTCCTTTCTCCAATTCTATTTTCTATATATCTACGACCTTTATCAAAATTACTCCAATCATATACTTTACTTAAATATAATATATATGCAGATGATATTGTATTACACACATTTGCAACTAACTCTACACAAAATAATTATTTTCAAGACTGTATTAATTCTACTACTAACTGGCTTACTAATAATAACTTACTAATAAATTCAAATAAAACTAAACTAATTAATATTTCTAGAACTCGCACTGCATTTCCAAATATATCTATCGGTACAGATAATATTACTCCTATTACTAGTACAAAGTATCTTGGAATAACTATTTCACAAGATCTATCGACTGAAATACATGTAAAAGATATACTTAAGTCTGCATCATATAATGTTTACAATTTAAAAAAAATTCGCCCTTTCATTTCACTAAATACAGCTAAAATATTATCTACTTCACTAATTATTTCTAAACTAAATTACTGCAACTCTTTTCTTTATAAAATTAATACTATTACTAAAAAAATGTGATTCCATTATAAATAGGTGCATTCGAATTATATTTAAAATTCCTTATACTGATTATTCTACAAGTATTTCTGAACTTCGTTCTAAAATCAATTGGCATAATACTAAGCAATCTATTATATATAAAATACTCACTATAACGCATAAAGCTATAGTATTTAAGAAACCTATGTATATATATAATATGCTACAGTTATCTATTAATAACTCGCAATTGCGATCTAATTCTACAATTAACCTTGAACTACCTAAAATTAATTCTTCAATATATGGCGAGCTATCTTATCGGTGGTATGCCCCTTACCTTTGGAACAAACTTCCATCCAACATTAAGAATATTATTAACCATTACACGTTCAAGAAACATTTACATCGTTATATATTAAATAACTATTGATTGTAATAATTGTATAATAATATTCTAAAGTTTATAACATATACGAAAATATTGTATGTATTTACATTTACATTTACATTTACATTTACTACTACTACTACTACTACTACTACTACTACTACTACTACTACTACTACTACTACTACCTATACTACTACTACTACTACTACTACTACTACTACTACTACTACTACTACTACTACTACTACTACTACTACTACTACTACTACTACTACTACTACTACTACTACTACTACTACTACTACTACTACTACTACTACTACTACTACTACTACTACTACTACTACTACTACTACTACTACTACTACTACTACTACTACTACTACTACTACTACTACTACTACTACTGCTACTACTACTACTACTACTACTACTACTACTACTACTAATACTACTACTACTACTACTAATACTACTACTACTAATACTACTACTACTATAGTAGTATTACAAAAGTATTTGTACTCGTATCTATTAGTCATACATAGTATCTACGATACGTATCTACTAAGAAAAGTATGTAAACAAATACATTTTTGTATTAGTAGTATACTCGTAGATACTATTTATGACTAGTAGTATACTACAAATACAAAAATGTATTTGTTTACATACTTTTCTTAGTAGATACGTATCGTAGATACTATTTATGACTAATAGATACGAGTACAAATACTTTTGTAATTTTTATAATATATACTGATTTGTTGCCTTAATAGATACTATATCGGCGATACTACCCAGCTCTGATTATATATACCAATCATCCCTTCATGTTATATTTCATCACTGAACCTACCTTCTATATCGCTGATTGAGAAGCTTCTCCTTTCTGTGAAATCAACACGTTCCCTTGATCCCATCCCTGTCACACACTTACACAAGTTGATACCAGTTATCATTATATACTATAAGGATATAATTGACAAATACACTATATATGTATCAGTACATTCATGTAGGAAGTTAGCGAATGTTACTCCTACTATTAAACAAGCTGATCTTGATAAATCACTTCGAGCTACTAGCCGATATTACATCTCTCATATATTTCTGAAGTTCTTGAAACAATTGTAGCTATTCAACCCAAATTACAGAGTAATAAAATCCTTAATAAATGTCAAAATGAACAAGAATACCAACAAGAATAACATGGAAAAATCACTTGTCTATATAGTTAATTCCTTTCTAATTAGTAATGTATAATTCATAATTAATATAAATAATATGTTGATAATTATTTTATTATAATTATTAAATAATACAAAAATCTTATTTATTTTGTCGATTAAATATCAATAAATTAACGTTTTGTCAATTAAATATGTCACACATTTTGTTGTATCACTAATATTTATATTACTAATGTATGTTTTTAAATAGATATTCTATTATTATAGGTATTATATGTATTATCACATTTATACAGGTATATATTCTATTATATATATATATATATATATATATATATAGGGGCGTCGGAACGATATTTTTTATGGGGGGGCTATTTATTTCTATGTTATATTATATATCCTATTATTTATTACTAATATAATTACTAACTATATCTTATTAATATCGTATACCTCTTTAGTCTATGTTAACCCTTTAATATGCAATTAATAATATTTAATTTGTATAACAATGAGTAGGAATATATTAGAAAATAAATAATAAACATTACATAATTTATTATTATATAAATATAGATTTTTATTTATAAATATACCCATCTCAATTGTGTGAATTATTTTTTGATTGATATTTGCCAATACTAATGCATTTAATCTACTATCTAGCATAGTAGATCGTAACAACGTATTTATTATTCGTAGCTTACTAAATCCACGCTAACATGACACAGAACTTGAGGGGTAAACCAATAAAATGTGATCAAATCTCTTATGCCAGAAAATATTTTTTGAATTTTAGGAGATTGTTCCATCATGTATATGTTTATCCTCATCAGATAGTGTTGAACATATTGATTGATTTGGACATATGGAAATTCGATCTTTCAATCGTTAATTCTTCATACATTTTTTAATAACATCTGTTTAGTGTAGAAAATTAATAGGATTAATAAGATTAATCTAAAAAAACAAACCTTTTTTTCATGAATTATATTATTTGTAATAATGATTACTTTAATTTATAAGAATGTATAAATAATATTTTCTTAGTATAAAATGTGGTTATAATTTTCATTATTATGGAATCAAACAACTCAGTATATTTTATTCTGTAAATACTAATGATATAGTATATTAACTTATTAACTGATAATATATAATCACATGCTTATATTAACATAATATTAACAATTTTATATTATTTTATCTAGATGAGGTACCTTACATAGTCTTTTAAACTTTCATTACTATTCATCTCATACATATTTATAATAATTTATATTATAGGTTATATGTCTAATATACTCTGAATTAGACATACTTAGAAAATTAAATTAGATATATTTAAAATAAAAATAAATTATTATAATATTTTATTATAAACATTTATTATAAGTAATTTTGTATTTTATAAAATGTTTTATATGATATGTTTATAAAAGTATGTTATTAACCTTGAATCAATATAAAAACTTGTATATATAAAATATAAAATACTTTTGTTTCTATATCTTCAATGAATGTGTGCAAATTATTTCTATCATTATTCAATTTAATTAGAATCATCTTTACTATTACTATATTACTATATTACTATATTTACTTTACCTATCTGATCCTTTATGTTTAGTTATTATTGATTTTTATTATGATTAGGTATATATAATTATAATCATATATGCTTTCAAGTATATTTTTTATAAATGTTACCTTCAATAGTATTTGTTGGTATCATGAAAGCTTTCACCTTCATATCAAAGCTTTCAAATATCAAACTTTAAATATTCATAGAAAAAATATTTGACTTATTCATATTTTTTAATAATACATTTGCAATATATTTGTGGTCATTGGTAATATAATCTAATTCTTTATATTATTTCAGTGCATCGATTAAACCACTATATTGATCTAATGTTGTTTTAATACATGATTTTCGCAGTCCATCTTGTTGGGCATATTGGTTTCAATTTCTTTTATTTGTTATTATTAGTATTATATACATGATTTTCGCAGTCCATCTTGTTGGGCATATTGGTTTCAATTTATTTGCTTTGTTATTAGGTATAATGTACTATACCTAATTAGGTATAATCCTATTAGTATTATATACAATCCGGAATTTTATCGTTTGTTCATATAATAATCCCACATTATGAACCACTCTCAAGGCTTTTCTTATATTTATATTATTATCTAATGATTATGCTATTCAGTTTGTGCGATGAGCTCCACATTATGTATACAAAGTTAATGGATGTCTATTAATTATTATAGTCTTTACACTATTATATTGACCAGACATATTAGCTGCACCGTCATATGACTGTCTTCTTAATTTAGAAATAGGCAAGTTAAGATGTTAAAGTTCAGATAATATTAAATTTGCTATATTTAAGTTGTATCCTCAGTCATATTGCATATTAATATGCATATTTCTTTAATTTATAGTTTTTATGCAAATATCGAACCATCACAATGTCCTGCTCACTTCCGGATATATCTTGAATTCCATCACATTGAATTGAGAAACTTACATTAATATCTTATAATCAAATATTGAATAATTTAGATTTATATAGTTGAATAATTTATTCTAAATATCACCAGATAACAAGTATCTCTCAGAGATTATCTCATGAATATTATCATAGTTCATGGATGAGGGGGGGAGGCAAACAATACATAGCCCCCCCCCCATATGTTTGGTAAAATTCTTTAGAAAAAATGTTTATTAACAAAGACAATATACTAGATTTAATATATATAAAATTTAATAATATAATTTCATGGGGGGGGGGCAAACAATACTTAGCCCCCCCCCATATGTTTGGTAAAATTCTTTAGAAAAAAATGTTTATTAACAAAGACAATATACTAGATTTAATATATATATAAAATTTATTAATACAACTTTCATGGGGGGGGGGGCAAACAATACTTAGCCCCCCCCATATGTTTGGTAAAATTCTTTAGAAATTTTTTTTATTAACAAAGACAATATACCTGATTTAATATATATAAAATTTATTAATACACATTTCATGGGGGGGGGCAAAACATACTTAGCCCCCCCCATATTTTTGAATGGGGGGGTCCGATACCCCCCGCCCCCCCTGTTCCGACGCCCCTATATATATATATATATATATATATATATATTAGTGATGTACATTTTGAGGAAAACAGATGTCTCGAGACATTCAAATCTCAAATATCAATGTCTCGAGACATTCAAATAGTAAAATACGGTACTTCTAATTACACTGTGTATCGTTAACACCAGAAATATTTAATATTTTCAACACATGGAAATACGTTAACACGCTGCATATATATATACACCAATGTAATCATTATTTAGAAACTAATAATGTATATTATTTAAATGTTTACGTGCTTAAATAAATTTTACTATTACGATATAGGATATAAAATTCGATGACAAATATACAACTCGTGCAAACATACTATTAAGGCGGGTGGGTGGTAGGGCTGGCAGGTGGATAGACATGCCTAAAGAAACTACGTTACAATGATTACAATTATAATATGAATTACATACGTATATAAAAAAACTAAGTTTATATATCTATAATAGTTAATCTATTACATAACATCGTAACCTACATTTGTACGAAAATAATATTATAAATGTAATCAATATTGCGAAAATTCAATGTTTCATGTTTTTTTTTTATATTATGTGATTAATTTTTTCGGAAATATATTATTATTTTATGTTATAATGAAAAATAGGTTTACTACTGGAGTTTAGTAAATCGTAAAAGTGAAATTTATTTATAAAATAAAAACAAACATTACTATTTAAATAAATTAAATATGTATTGATATTTTTCGAGTATTTAATAGATGATTTAAATTGAATGAAAAATACTCGGATGGGTATGAAGGTTGTATAAGGACTAATAGCAATTTTATTTCAGAAAAATGTCACTTTAATTCTAAACAATATCATATAGTTACTACTATTATAATATAATGTATACTATAAGTTAACTTAAATTATCAATAATAATAGTAGGTTATAATATTCTATTTATCTAAATTAAGATAATAATAATAATAATAATAATAATATTTATTAGAAGAAAGTTGTACATTTTTTTCGTATGAAGTATTTAAATTAATTATATTGTTATTTCCTCTAAAGGGCTTCAGATAAAGATTAATATATTTTCTATGCTGTCGCCCGACACATAATAATAATATAAATATATATATATATATATATATATATATACATAATATATTATATAAATATGGATGAATTTTATTCATTACAAAGTGTATATTATTATAATAAATTATAGTTAACATAATAAAGTATATTAAATATGACTAATAATATAATAGTATATTATATTAAAATGTATAAATAATATATACAATCAGCATTAGTTAATATCGAAAGTATAGTCATAGAAATATACATGATGACATAACATTGCTGTTAGTCTATTACAACCGTATGAACTTCATACCATGGTTCATATGAATATATGGTATATATATATATGTGGGTGTATATCATATATATATACATACACTGTATATGTTAATATTATATATACCATGGACTGTTTATAGTAACTATTATGTAGACTGGGAATTAAAAATTATTATAATTAATTATATTTGTAAAATTAATGATTATAATTATACTGTATTAATATAATATTAATACAGTATAATTATAATCATTAATTAATATTAAATATTAAATTATATTAAATATAATATTTATATATCAAACTGACCGATATATTAAAATTTGTAATTTAAAAATAGATAATCTAGTAGATAATATCTACTATAGATCCTCAGCCTACTATAGATATCGGCTATAGATATTTAATCAGCCTGTCAACTTGTAAAAACGGAGTAGGTCGATCTGTACATAAATTGTCAAGCACAATAGAAATATAGGTTAAATATATAGTGATGAAAAGGTATACAATTTCTATATTGGATACTCAGCTATTTCGTACTAGTATTTTTACATCTATGTTAAAAACGAATATTGAATATCAATGCATACATAAAATGTACACTATTATATCAAATGTGCTTATATATACTCTTTAATATGACATTGATATATCTTATTAAATTTAAATGGATTTAATTAGTAATATGTAACTTCAATAAAATACATAAATATATGTATATTTAATAAATAATTCACATTATAATTTATTATAATTATTATTATAAAAAGTGAAATAGAATTAATAAAGATATATTAAACCACATATATAATAAAGGATATTAAACACTATGTTATACTACAGTACAATATAATGTAATATGCATTATTTTAATTAATTATATATAAATTAAATAAATCGTAATAATATAGATATACATATATAAATATATATAAATAATTTAAATTATTTGATAAAAAGTGAAATAGAATACGATTAATAAACAAATATTTAAAACTTCATAACTATAAACTCTATGTAATTGTTATGTTATAATAAAGTACAATATAATGTAATATGCATTATTTTAATTAATTATATATAACTTAAATACATCGTAATAATATAGATATACATATATATATATATATATATATATATATATATATATATATATATATATATATATATATATATATATATATATATATATAAATAATTCAAATTATTTGATAAAAAGTGAAATAGAATTTTGATTAATATATTAAGATTATGATTAGTATACTATAGTATTTAATAACTATAGTTATTATACTATACTAATTACTATATATAGATACTAAAAACTTCATATCTACAAACGTTGTTACTTTTATGTTATAATATTATTTAAATTAATTATATACAATTTAAATAGAAACGTAATAATATATATATACAAAATTCAAATCTTAATAAAAATTAATATTAAACTTTTTTATGAATTCTTTTTAATTTTTATTAAATTACATAAATATATACTAAGTTAGTATTACTATCAACTTCATCATGTTAATACTTTTTAGTTATTTATTAGAAAAGTTATTAGATTGGACATGAATTTTCAGAAATTAGATACATATAAAATTAATAGAACGTGGATATATAAATAATATTTTACGTTTAACTTAAATAGAATAATATTTAGTTTTAGATAGGTTATGATAGATGCTAAACGAATTATACACTAATAATGTCTATAGATGCTTACACTATTAATATATTTATGTTTTTGTAAAAGTATACCCTAATTAGCATAATTAATAATTAGGCAAGTTTTAGAATGCATAAGAGTCGTACATTCATTATTTAATAAAATAATTATCTCTAATTTGAATATTATTATAATATTAATGGTATGAATAAGGCAAAGGCTTTTGTATATTTATTGGATTAAATATTCATAAATGTGAACGATTACAAGCAATAGTGGCACCTATATATATATATATAGCCGACGTCAATAATCAGTGAGTGACGGTCTATATACGGTATGTTATACGAGGACATAATCTTATCTGGAATAGATCATCAATATATTTTAATGTTGGTCTATAAATATAACATCATATTAATATAACATCCCCCTTTCTGCGACAAGAGTGGCCGATGCTACGGTACATAATAGCTGATGGCTACAGATACAGATAGCTGTGGGAGACGGCCAGTCCCTCACCTACGTATGGAATAGGGGTAACATCTTGGAGGTGGCATCACAGTTTATTGTGTATGTGAAGGAGGAGATGAGGGCTCTACTGTTTGGTTAGCGATACATCAATGGATGTAGTAGTTGGAGCGGGGCGTCACGGCATTATGGGTGAAGGCGATACCATTATAGATGTCATGGGTGGCAGCTGAATCTGTCGACTTCTGCTTTGCTGCATACATCCCAGATAAGAAGAGCTGTGGAAATGAATATAATGTATGGTGGAAGAGTATTGAATGTATTTTGGGATGGGATGGGTGGTACCATTTACATACCATATAACTATACTAATATTATTAAATATTGTAATACATATATACAAATACAAATATAGTTTATATGATATAATCAACAAATATTGTATAAGTGAGCACAACAATAAAATATATATTAAAATTACAAAATTCTTTCTGATCTTATAATTTTTATTGAAAAATTATTATATTATAAGATTAATATTATATTATTGAATATACACTGTGTTAAGAAATAAAGCGTCAAGGCTTATGTATATTTATTTAGTATAGAACTGCCTAACATGTGGCTATCGGCTGCTTTATATAGCAAATACAATGTAAGTAGGGGAGGAACAGGAGTAGCGGCCGAAAATGTATATGCCTTAGAATACTTCTAATATATCGATAAATACTGAATTTGAATATCTTATTTTTTTGAATTAGCTAGAAATCATATAGTCTAGAATACTGTGATTTCACTTTTATATATAAAGTATATTATTGAATAATATTAACGATTGCTTAGTCATTAAAAAAAAGCACTAAAATAAGGCATACAGGAGTAGTGGCCGCTAGTACCAGAAAATGCAATAGGTGTCTCTTAATGTATTCGATTTAAATATTGTAATATCATCAATATGATAATTATCAAAAGTGTAATAATTACCAAAATGTATATTAATATTATATTAATATTAATATTATATTAAATATACAATATCATAACACATATTATAATAAATAACATATATTTCATTTTTATTATTGATTTAGGTTGTTAATTATTATTTATATTTTATAATGAAATTTATAGTTAATATTAAATTGATAATCAAATGTGTTTGTTGATCAAAACATAATATAACGAAAATAATTAAACTATATATAATATATAATATAATATATAATATATATGTGACATATATGTTTCATTTATATATTACAAATATTCAGATATATATATATATATATATATAGTCTTGTTGTTATGAATACAATGTTCAAGCAACATGCAAGAAGACTATATACTTGGAAGTCACCGGATAAAATTACTAGAAACCAGATTGATTATATCTTATGTACAGGTCGATGGAAAAGCTCTATAAAAAGAGTAACAACTATCCCTGGAGCAGACTGTGGCACAGATCACAATTTGTTAATAGCTATTGTCAAGATAAAGTTCAAACAAACTAAAAGAAATAAGACTACTCCAAAATATGATCTAGAAAACATTGCTACGAAATATACTGTAGAAGTCAAGAATAGATTCAGCATACTACAAGTAGATGACAAAAATCCTGAAGACTTATGGACTGATATACGTGATGCTGTGATAGAGACGGCTGAGAAATGGATACCAAAAGTAAAGAAGAGGAAAGTTATAAAATGGTTAACTGAAGAAACAATAAAAATAGCGGAGGATAGAAGAAAGGCAAAAAGAAAAGGTGAAATAGAACAATTTTAAAAACTAAATGCAGAATTTCAAAAAAAAGCAAGGTATGATAAGGAGATAAATTTAAGAGAGAAATGTAGAAAAATAGAAGAAAACAATAAAAAGGGAATAACAAGAGATCTATATAAGGAAATAAAAGATATAACTGGATCATACACAGCTAGATGCGGAGTAATGAATCTAAGTTCCTGAAAGACCGCTACTGAAGAAAGAGAAGTAAAAATTAGATGGCAACAATACACAGAAGAGCTCTACAGGAGAGATCCTAAAATCACTGATACTTTCCCCCAAACTAGATATAAAGATGAACCTCATATACTAGAGACAGAGGTAAAGGACGCTATCAAGCATATATCAAATCGGAAATCATCTGGATGTTATGGTATACCTATAGAGCTTCTGAAAGCAGGTGGAGATGCATCTATAAAAATACTGTTAATTCTTTTCAATAACGTATGGAGGACTAAGGAATGGCCAAGAGATTGGAAGAAATCTATTTATCTCCCGATATACAAGAAAGGAGATAAGAAAGAATGTGGGAACTATCGTACTATTGCTCTGATATCTCATGCTAGCAAGATATTTCTTCGAATTATTCAGAAAAGATTAGAAAATTTCCTTATCCCAGAACTACCTATTGAACAAGCAGGTTTTAGAAAAGGAAGAGGAACAAGAGATCATATAGCTAATTTGCGGTGGATGATGGAAACAGCCAAAGAACACAACAGGAAATTGTATATGTGTTTCATCGATTATAAAAAGGCCTTCGACTGCGTAGATCATGAGAGACTATGGGTGATACTCAAAGAAATGGGAGTTCCTGTTCACCTAATAGTCCTACTACAAAAGCTCTATACGAAACAAGAAGCCACTATAAGAACAGAATTCGGTGAAACTGATACTATAAACATAGGGAAATGGGTAAGACAAGGATGTATTTTATCCCCCCTACTGTTTAACATATATGCAGAAAACATAATGAGAGAGGCATTAGAAGATTGGGATGGGGGAATCAGTATTGGAGGTAGAATGATTACTAACCTGAGATATGCTGACGACACAACACTGATCGCTGAAACTAAAAACGATCTAATAGCAATTATGGAAAGAGTAAAGTTGGCTAGTGAAAAGGCAGGTCTATATCTAAATGTAGGTAAAACTAAAGTAATGATGTCTGAAGACCAAGGAGAAATGGTAGTAGATGGAAAGCATATTGAAGTAGTATCGCACTTTATTTTCTTGGGATCTCTAATAACCAAGGATGGATTCTGTGATAAGGAAATACGCAGAAGGTTAGCAATGGGTAGATCTGCAATGGGGGGACTAACGAAAATCTGGAAAGATAGAGGAATTAACCTCAGAACAAAGATCAGGCTTGTAAAAGCTTTAGTTTTCCCTATAGTCTTATACGGAGCAGAATCTTGGACAATGAGAAAGCTTGAGAGAAAGATGATCGATGCTTTTGAGTTATGGTGTTGGAGACGTCTGTTAAGAGTAACATGGATCGACAGAAAGACAAATGTATGGGTTATTGACAATATAAAACCAGAATGGACGCTTGAGTCAAGGATAGTCAAGGCATCATTATGTTACTTTGGCCATGTTATAAGAGCAGGCGGAATGGAATATGAAGTGATGGTAGGAAGAATGGGGGGTTATAGAAGCAGAGGGAGACCACGGCAAAGATGGCTAGATAGCATAAAGAAAAACTTCCATGGTAATATCTATAACATGATCCGAGCCTCAAGGTGTAGGAGGAGTTGGAGAGCTGCTGTCATGGATGTCGCCAGGGGTCGGATACGACTCGACGGCACAGGTTAACAGGTTAATATATATATATATACAGTAGAATCTCGGTAACCCAACATGCCGATAACTCAACATTGCCGATAACTCAACATCCAAAAAATATTTGGTTGGATTCGTATCTTTTACATGTTAACAAAAACCCTATTACTCAACAAATATAACTCAACATACATATAACTCAACATTGTTTTTATAATCCTAGCCCATACATTACATGTAAATATACATCCGATAACTCAACATTTATGAAAAATCAAAATATCACACACATATGTTGTTGGATTCGTATCTTTTACATGTAATAAAACTACATTGCTCAATAAATATAATTCAACATACATTATTAAATATGGTTTTATTTAATAATATATGGATATAAATATATAAACGTAAAAATACAATTACAATTATTATATTATCATACGAGTACTATTTTGAATGCATTTATGTGAACAAAACATTAATTAAGTCATTAATTTATATATCCGATAACTCAACATACTCGCTAACTCAACATGAAAACTCCGTCCCGTAAATGTTGAGTTATCGAGCTTTGACTGTATATATATATATATATATATATATATATGTAACATATATGTTTCATTGTTATATTACAAATATTCAGATATATATATATATAATGTATCATATTATTAATATTAAGTGGTGCATACGCAATTTTATAGAGAATTTCATAAAAATTGTTTTAAAAAAAAATAATTATGGAATTTGAATATGTAAATGAGTTCTATATTACTCAATTTTCATTGGATATAAGGCGGAAAACTAATGGCACTTCCATTATTGCCGAAAGAGGCAATATTGACGGCATTCATATTACTCAAGAGGTCTATTCCAGAAAATGAGGCTGGATTGAAAACTTCAATAATATATTTCGAGAGACAGTGGATTTCATCTAATATATATTCTAATTTCAAATTGGAGTATTTTTAATGAAGAAATAAGAACAAATAATGATCTTGAAGGATGGCATTTTAGATTCAATAGAAAAGTTATAAAAAGTTTGTATTATTCAATTACATTATTGAGAATTAAAAATAACTAATGATTTAATAATAACGTTTAATAAGGACACGTAAATTTATATTATCTCTGGGATGAATTGAAAAAAGAATCAAGAGATTCGAAAAACAATTATAATGGTCTACAAAAATAAAGAGGAACTAGAATTCATTTTTAATATTTATATATATATATATATATATATATATATATATTTCTATACTACAGAGATATATTGATAATAATATTTCCTTGATGAATCTCTGGATACGATATAATCGGTTCGAAATATCAACAAATGAATTGTTACGAGCTGGATCATATTTAATAAATCCAAATATGATCATTGTAAATAACTTTGAAAATATAGATTAATGAATTCATATTAATATTAATTATAAATGTTTAATAAAAATAATTTTATAGATTTATTATTTATTTAATAAATTAAAATATAACATATCTATAGAAATATGATTATTAATATTACATATTATGTATTTACCCTACACAAGTATATAACATAATACATCTCAAATAGCATTTTTAAAAGTGAAATGATATTCATAGACGTTCGTGAAATATAATTATTATAATAATATAATTTTAATTAAAGTATTTACAATAATTAAATATGTAATTATTAAATTAAATTAATTATTTTATAAGTTATTAAATAATAAATTATGAATATATGACAAAATATTACTATTGGTATAATAAGGGAATAATCTTACTGGTATAATAATATTCAGAACATTACTAATAATTATTTACTACTATTTTTAATATTATAATTATTATAATTATAAATTATAACCTATAAATATAACCTATAAATTAATTAAATTTAAATATAATTATAATACGTATAGTTTCTCAGTAGCATTCCATCTATTAATTAAATATTAAGGGGAAAATAAATATTCATTCAGTATCATAATGATTATGAATTTCATAACATATTAAACTTAAATTTAAAGTATTTTAAATTTAAATATTCACATAATATACATATATAATATACATATTCAATAATATACATTGTTAATTAATTTATATAACGTTATAGTAATTACCATGTCAATAATTTTATAATTATTATTAATATAATATATAGTAAAACATATGCAATTATAATTTGTTATTAAATCTTTATAAAATATTAAAATGTAATTTAAATATAAATATCACAAGATTATATAGTATTTATCCCTAGTTGTCCATGGCCAATAACAAACCGTACATCACTAGTTACTTGAACTCTTTGAACTATAATTCTATATTTTGTGTAAATTTGTGTACAAAACGACGTTCTCCGTAAAAACGGTTAATATTTGTTATTATAGTATTGATTTGTCAATTTATAATATTTATTAATTATTTATATATATATTGATTACATGATATAACATATTTTCATTACACATTAATTTGATCATATATAATAAACATACCATTTGGGATCGTTATTACTAATAATTATTTTTGAAATTAATATTAAAATTTTTTTTTTATAATTATCAAAGATAATATTTATTAATTATTTATATATATATTGATTACATGATATAACATATTTTCATTACACATTAATTTGATCATATATAATAAACATACCATTTGGGATCGTTATTACTAAAAATTATTTTTGAAATTAATATTAAAAATTTTTTTTTTATAATTATCAAAGATCATAAATACTCAATCACTAAAATCCAGGACTAAAATGATATAAATTAGAAAAAATCAAAACCCGATATTTTTTTTCAACTATTTGTGAGGAACAAATATATCCAGGACCCGAAAACCCGGGTTACACTTGAATCTGGCCGCCTAATAATTTTCATATTTTATGGGGCGTGTCTAACTTCTCAAAGATAATTAAATATTAAAATTTTTAAATATAAATGACATTTCTGTAAATATTCAAATATTATAATATTAAAACATGTAAATAAATGTAATGAGTATTCAGATATATAGAATATATACAAGTATATACTAATATATTGTATATTGCACATTTAACATATAGAATATTGTGATACGTATAGATATTATTTAAAATGTCTAAATAATCACATTTAATAAAATAAATACGAAAATATCTTATAAGAATTATTCTTCGAATAAATAAACATCTATTCAATATGCATATACACTTGAATAATACGTTTATGATAGTATATATGTTATGTATAATTATATATGATTCGTTTTAACTTATATTTTACGATGATGCGTAGTGATATTATTTAAATGGCAAAATATTCACATTTAATCAATATAAATAAGTATATATCGTATAATAATAAATAAACAACTATTCAATACGTATATAAACTTGAATATTCAATATATTACTATGAATTATATTTATAATACTTATATAGTATATTATGTATTACACTTGCCTGACAACGTATTCATTTTAATTTACTAAATATAAAGTTTACAATCATAATTACACATATGGAAATATTGTTGTGAATTAGAGGCGCCATATTTATATGACCAATAGTTTATTTATAGGTTATGACGCGCTATCATATTAGAATAAATAAATTTAATTCTATTAAATAAAATATAATTATATGTTTTAATTTTATGTTTATATTTGTAATACATAACTTTATAGAATGTGTATAGGCATATATAATATATGATATTACATTAACATATTTATTTTAATAACTTACTACATTTATCTTTATTTATCACATATATATATAGTTTATATATACATTATATATAATTTACCTACGAATTTATTATAAATATATTAAAACAAACATAATGTATATGTTGTCAGCTTCATTATTCTGTACATTTTCTACAATGTATATATTATATAAAATGTCTATATTTGTTCTATAAATTATAATTTACATACAATTAATATATACATATGTAGATCTAATATAAGTTATTTGTTCTATAGATAGTTGTCTTAATTATGTAGATGTTGTTGTCTTTATTAATCTGAATTTATTAAATTATAACTTATATATATATATATATATAAATGGTATACTATAATCAACGACGAACATTGTACGTACAATGTACGATGTTCATTGCACATACATTGTACGTGATAATAATATAATTATACAATTAAATATTCACCTATTATATATGTAATATATTACTTTATTTAATTTAATATATATATATAAATGTGTATGTATTTAATATTTATTTGTTTTATATATATTCAACTTTATAATTAATAAACTTATTTTAATTAATGAATTTTAATTCTTCTTATACATGCTTAGGTAGGTATTCTTACCTACATTATATAGTTATGAATACATAAATATTATTTATATGTGATAAATAAAGATAAATGTAGTAAGTTATTAAAATAAATATGTTAATGTAATATCATATCGGCCTAGTATATATGCCTATACACATTCTATATATGTATTACAAATATAAACATAAAATTAAAACATATAATTATATTTTATTTAATAGAATTACATTTATTTATTCTAATATGATAGCGCGTCATCACCTATAAATAAACTATTGGTCATATAAATATGGCGCCTCTAATTCACAACAATATTTCCATATGTGTAATTATGATTGTAAACTTTATATTTAGTAAATTTAAATGAATACATTATCAGGCAAGTTTAATACATAATCTACTATATAAGTATTATAAATATAATTCATAGTAATATATTGAATATTCAAGTTTATATACGTATTGAATAGTTGTTTATTTATTCTTATACGATATATACTTATTTATATTGATTAAATGTGAATATTTTGCCATTTAAATAATATCAATACGCATCATCGTAAAATATAAGTTAAATGAATCATATATAATTATATATAACATATATACTATCATAAACTTATTATTCAAGTGTATATGCGTATTGAATAGATGTTTATGTATTCGAAGAATAATTCTTATACGATATTTCCGTATTTATTTTATTAAATGTGATTATTTAGACATTTAAATAATATCTATACGTATCACAATATGCTATATGTTACATGTGCAATATACAATATATTAGTATATACTTGTATATATTCTATATATCTGAATACTCATTACATTTATTTACATGTTTTAATATTATAATATTTGAATATTTAATTATCTTTGAGAAGTTAGACACGCCCCATAAAATATGAAAATTATTAGGCGGCTAGATTCAATATCCACCAAAACCCGGACCCGTTTAAATCACTATATTATTCATTATAACTTTTAATATAAACTTATACAAATAATTTATATTTAGAATATATAAAAATAAAAGTCTTTGTTTATTGTTTATTTAAATATTTAAATTTAAATGACAACGACTATTTATTTACTAATTTATATATTTATTTAAGATTAATAATTTAATTTGTTACCCAGTGTTAACGTAATTTGACAATAGAAAGCAAACCCGAAAACGCGAACAAAACCACGCCCACAATGTCTTTCACACCAAGTACTAGACATCCTATGTGTATGTGGACTCCGACTAACGACTGGTACAAGGACATCAGTGATTTGATCATCGTAGTAGGAGGTCAACAGTACTTCCTACATATGGCGATGATCAACCACAAAACCTCGTTACAAGAGCATGTCGGCTACTCGAACATAGTGAAGACGATGCGAGCGCTAGAGTCAACAGACACCAGCTCAGAGGTATTCGACGAAGTGGTCTCGTTCATCTACAACGACGCATGCAACATAACGACTTGCAACGTGCTCGACATACTGAAGGTATCGATAACGCTGCACGTGGTCAATCTATACGATACGGCTCTGAACTTCTACCGGAAACACATCGACGTAGACCGCGTGGTCGAGGCGTGGACGTACGCGCGTTCACTCCGCCTCGATGACATGCGCCTGATCACAATAGACTTCATATTACGTAACATCGGACGTGTGTGCGAGACACGTGACTTTCTAGAGCTTGACGTCACTTCTCTAGATCACGTGTTAAGCGCTAACGAGTTAAACTTACCGGACGAGATGCGAGTGTTCAGTCTGATCCTCACGTGGCTAGCCTACCAACCGGGTCGACAACACTGCATCCGGAAGCTGATCACCTGCGTCCGTAGCGAACGGATCGCCCTGACCACACTGGTCAAGGAGGTATACGGTAGTCACGTGATTCTATTCGACGACGAGGCGAGACTTCGATTGGTCGAACAGCACGAGTACTGGAGGTCGCGTAACTTCTTCGTCAGCAAAAGGGGCTTGGTGGAGAGTCTCCCGCCCCTGCTCGAGTGGTCGAGACCCCGCATCTCATCCGATCTGGCGGTGTCGATAGGAGGCTGGCGAGGCGGTCCACTGAACATCATAGAATGCTACGACGTCAGGGCAGGCCAATGGTACCCGGTTACCATGAAGAAACCCATCCCGCCTAGGGCTTACCACAACACGGTAGCCGTGGCAAGCTGCGTCTATTTGCTGGGCGGTACGGACGGAACCGAAATGCAGTTGTCCAGTGTACTGAAAGTGGACATGGTCGGTCGTAGGTGGTGTTACGTAAACGATATGATTATAGCTCGACGTTTCGCTAGCGCCACCTTGTGTCGAGGTAAGATATACATCATGGGAGGTATCAGAAACATGATACGCTTCAGTGTGGTGGAATGTCTCGACTTGGAGAATATGGCGTGGAGTAGGGTTGCTAGCATGAACACGAAGAGGAGTGATGCGTGTTGTGCCACTATTAAAGGTTTACCTTAGTTAGACATACATGCATATCGTAATACAGACTATATATATATATATATATATATATATATATAAACTACATATATATATATATATATATTTTGTATATATATATATATATATATATATGTATGTGTTTAAGTATAATATAAATGTATGTCACAAGTAATGTAAAGTAATAAATGTATGTAAGGCGGTTATATAAATGTACCTATATATACCTATATAATACCTATATATATATAGGTACATTTATATATATATATATACATTATTATAACTTAAAGTGACATACATTATACTTAAATACATAAACATATACCAGGGGCGGATACAGGAATTTTTCAAGGGGGGGGGCTGACATTCAAATAAAAGTATATTTTTAAAATAAGACATATTTACTATGATAATATTCAATTGATATATAAATTAAATACTATATTAAATTAAATAGAATAATATTTTATATTTTATTGAATAAAAACTATTAATCCAATATATTAATCAATTGCATTATTATTGGATTACGTATTTCAAATTTGGAAATAATATAATCACAATCGATCTCTATGTCTTTATGTATATATAAAGAAATTATTTTTAGTTGATCTTCACTCATAATCGAAGGTAAATATGTATTTATTATTCTTAATCGGTTAAATGAACGTTCACATTCACACAAGGTAACTGGACTAGTAGCCATCAATAAAAGAATGTCATAGATATTAGGACAAAATGTATATAATAATATATATAAATTATAAATTATTTAATAATTTCAATTTAGCTTGCCATGTTATCGAGTAGTACCTACTTGAGTACTGGTCATAACAATTTGTATTGTATTAGGTATACCTATATCTATAGATATTTATTTTCTGTCCATTTAACTTCCCAACAAATCAATTCGGTTTATATTAAATGTATCTTTGGTAAATCATCTTTTACTAATTCATAAAACTTTAGTATATTTTCTTTTCATGAATCCTTGTTTTCATTCATTACTTTTGGAATTAATAATGCTCCAAGAGATATATATAATATGTATGTATTGGATCCTTCTTTCATCTCCATTATCAAATGATCCAAGAATGGAATATATATTACTTTTTTTAAATACTCTTCAGATGATGAAGCAGGTGTCTTTATTTAACCTTGGTAAAGAAATTCCTTCATTTGAATATGATAATAAATGTGACGCTTCTTCATTCCATTCTAATTGTACTTCATCAATATTATCTCTACAAACTTGTATCCCTTTAATTACACTTTGAATATCATGATTTGCCTTATATGCGTCTATTGACCTACCCTGGAGAGCATTTGTTAAATGTTCTATGAAAGTAATTGAATTATTACATACAATTAATGACATACTAAATTGAGTATTAATCATAGAATTGTAAAGACCGTTAGCTTTTGTTATACTTTCTGAATTCCATGTTTTATCTTCATATATTTCTAACATTTTTCAAGTATTGCTTGATACAGTTTGATAAATACTCGCAAAGCATCATGTCTGGCAACCGATCTCGTTTTACTTTAACTAATTTCTTTTTAGAAGATTCAACACAAATTTGTGTACAATTTTCTTCTAATAAACCTTGCCTCTTAGCAGAATATTTAAAAAATATGCAGATTTCTAATAATATGCTTACCATATTTTGAATTAACGATATTTTGCATTCATCTACTATTGATATATTTAATACATGTGATCTATAGTATACATGTGTAGAGTTAGTGTTCTTATTCAGAATTATAGTTGACGCTCCTTTTATTTTTCCAGATATATTTCTTGCTCCATAGTATCCTTACCCTCTTAAATGTTCAATATTTAATTCTGATTTAGTTAGTGTATCCATAATCAAGTTAGCTTTACTTTCTTAAGATGTTCACATCCTATGAAATAATTCAACTTTTCAGTGATACACTTACCATTATAATATCTAATTTATAAAGCCATTTGTTCAGTATTATATACATCTATGGTTTCATCAGCTAAAATATTTAGCTTTTTTTATACCATCAATTATAATTGAAGAATAATTATTCTGTCTTTAATATATTCACCACATTCAAATATCAATTCATTCTGTGTTGTTTTTGAAGTGTATTTAGCATTTTTACTACACATTAATAAGTGTTCTTTTAATATATCATTTCCAGAGTTTATACATAGTTTTAGAAGTGCATTGAAATTTCCTAGATTAAAATGTGGATCAGTATACTAATCTACAGATTATAGAGAATACTCATTATGACCATGTAATGAAATATTGTATCTTCTATATAGAATGATTATATCTAAAGGGGGTATCCCACTACAAATATTTCCGGCAAGTTGCCGGAAATATTTAAACTTTAAAAACATTTTCTATCAAGTTAACTACAATTTTAGTGGGAAACCCCTTTACTTTCCGGCAACTTGCTTGAAATATAATATCTTTATAGGAGTATTCCATTACAACTTGATATAATAATTTTTAAAGTTACAATATTTCAAGTAAGTTGCCGGAAAATCTTATATACAAGTATAGTGGGATACCCCTTTAATATTGATTTAAATTTTTCTCTGTTGCATTAAATTTACTTAGATATGTTATTGTTGACTTGCATTATAGCTGATTGCAGCATGCTTCTTATTTTCTATCACTGCAATAAAACGAGAATTTTCTTCCAAAGAGTTATTGTGGTAAATATATCAACTATAATTGATTCAAATTTTCTTAAATCTGCAATCGAATCTTTAAACTTAATCATGGACGAAGTGACACATTTTCCAACTTGATTTTGATTAATTTTTAAATGAAAAATACATGGTATATACAATCGGCTATTTAAAGATTCACCCTACCTATAATTGATATTTAATGTTTTGCTGATTTAACCATATTATCTATTTTTAAATCATATATTTTACAATCATGATGGGGGGGGGCTAGAGCCCCCCTAGCCCCCCCCTGTATCCGCCCCTGTATACATAGATAGATAGATAGATAGTTTATTGGAATAATTTAATTTAATTTGTTGTTCATTTAGTATCATTTTTCTAATTTTCTTTCTTTGTTATCCAAATGGCTTCATAATAATACCTAGGACCTAACACCTATATATAATAATATTTATTTATTGGATCACTTATATATATCGAATATAATACAAATAAAGGATACAAATGGACCACCCAAGAAGTCTATGTATATATGAAATAATTACATATTTATTAATTTAGTTAACTTATATTATTTTATTTAACTTAAATTGAAATATATTTCCATTTGTTTTTGTAAAATATTATTCGCGCTGAAATTAAACATGTGACACTGTGTAATTTATCTGTACATAATTCACCAAGTGCGTATATATTATTTAATAAACATTTTCTCTATAGCTTCAGTTAAAAATTAATTATGTTGTAAATAATTATACTTATTAAAACAATAATATTTGTACATAGTTTTAATATAAGCACGTTATTAAAATTATAATTATATAAAATTACATTAATAATTATTATAAGTATTATAATACTAGGTAATACTAATATATGATATTACAAAATTAGTTATTATATATTAACAAATTATTATAATATAAATTAAATTGATGATTTTAAACGTCCGCTTGTGGTTTTCCTCATTTTTCCAAAACTTATAATCTTACCATTCAACGTATTCAATAGTATCTTGTAACTTATAATATTATCATGTATCTTATAATCTATCATGTAACTTATAATTTTACCATTCAACGTATTCAATATTATCATGTATCTTATAATCTATCATGTAACTTATAATCTTACCATTCAACGTATTCAATATTATCATGTATCTTATAATCTATCATGTAACTTATAATTTTACCATTCAACGTATTCAATCTTATCTTGTAACTTATAATCTTACCATGCAACTTATTCAATCTTATCTTGTAACTTATAATTTTACCATTCAACGTATTCAATCTTATCTTGTAACTAATAATCTAATCTTGTAACTTATAATATTATCTTGTAACTTATAATCTTATCATGTAACTTATAATCTTACCATGCAACTTATTCAATATTATCTTGTAACTTATAATCTTACCATGCAACTTATTCAATCTTATCTTGTAACTTATAATCTTACCATGCAACTTATTCAATCTTATCTTGTAACTTATAATTTTACCATTCAACGTATTCAATCTTATCTTGTAACTAATAATCTAATCTTGTAACTTATAATATTATCTTGTAACTTATAATCTTATCATGTAACTTATAATCTTACCATGCAACTTATTCAATATTATCTTGTAACTTATAATCTTACCATGCAACTTATTCAATCTTATCTTGTAACTTATAATTTTACCATTCAACGTATTCAATCTTATCTTGTAACTAATAATCTAATCTTGTAACTTATAATATTATCATGTAACTTATAATATATCATGTCACTTATAATCTTACCATGCAACTTATTCAATTTTATCTTGTAACTTATAATCTTACCATGTAGATAATAAAGCATTACTATCGCAATATACGATAACTTTAGTACTGCCGAATGTATGCATGTATAATTATATCACGTACACGCCAGTTTCTATTACCTTTATCTATTTGCCATCTTAAAATGCCTGTATGTATGCTGCAGGTTACTAATGTTAAAGTCTCATCCGGGACACGTCATTGACATCACTAAATAATGTCCTATATATGTCCTATTACACTTTTACTTTTATAATGTATGTTCACTCTCACTTGATTTGTGTTGTGTCCACTTTTATAGGCGTGTATACATGTCTACGTAGGACTGTAGTCCATTATATAGTCATTTATATAATACACACCGTATTATTCCATAGGTTAACAATTTACATATATATATATATATTCTACATTTATCTCAATTAAAAAGTTATAATTTTTGTATAATACCTATATTTTAACCAATATAATAGTGTATACTAATACAAGTTCATTCAGAGTATACATATGAAAGACTAACAATATTTATAGCTGTAATTTATTAATTTGGTGGAATTTGTTATTTTATTTATGAAATATAAATACGTTACTAGGAATGATAGACTATAGTAAATAGTACTGCCAGGTACTACATTTAAAGTAGATTTATACAGACTATTATAAATTTACAAGTATTGCAAATACCGATTGCTGCTAATTTTAATAATACTAAATCTGACATTAACAATAATAATGAATAATATAATCTAGTAATTCATATTCGTATACCATATTAATTAAATAATTATAATTCCTAAAGAGAAGTGTTCAACTATTACTGAAGTATGTTATCAATATATACATTGACTCATCGTTATTGATGATCAGTACTATTACACACATCATTGACACACACACACACGTAATACACACGGCCCCGTATCAGCTATAGCTAAGTTCACATACGAATGTCGTATCTTTAATATCGATATGCTGACAGTCTATTGTATATATGCATCTATGTATTATCTAATTAGTTATTTAATTAATAATATATATATATATATATATATATATTATATAATATTATATTAATATATTAATATTAATTAATATAAATTAATATTATATTATATAATATATATAATATATATATATATATATATATATCATACACCTTCAGGAATAATATACGTGGCGGGTGGTAACTCCGGCATTGTTCGCCTGGATTCAGTGGAGTCGTACGATGCCGACACCGATGCATGGACATACATGTCCCGGATGTCACGTGCCAGAAGTGACATCTCAATGCTAGCCTACGATGACCGATACCTGTACGTAGTGGGGGGCTACGACGAAACACATAGATTATCTTTATGTTCGTATTATATATATATATATATTATTATATTATTGTTTTGATAAGTATATATTAATAATGTTATGTTATGAAAACTATAACATATAAACTTAAAAATAATATATATACGTAACGACTTATATAATTAATACATTTAATTTATTTTAATTTAATTTTTTAAAGTAAGGTTTAGAAATATAATTAATATGTAATAATTAATAAAGAGTAGTTAATGTTACATACGCATACAGTACATGCCATGTACACATAACTGTATACAATATAGTCCGGGTAACTCGACATAGATTGCATATAACGTTGATGTCGACCTATCTGGAGTATACTGTATAGTATACAGTGTATAGTATACGTTAATTTCATATGTTAATAATATCTGAGGTTTTATACTATATTATACATCTTTAATAACAATTATGGTTTTTAGTATTAGGTTGTATACGTATACATATACATATATATATATATATATATATATATATATATATATATATATATTTATATAACAATGTATAGTTTAGTTTGAATGAATTAAATATATATAATAATATATTTATATATATATATAGAAATACCAAGAGCATGAGGTATACTCAATATATCTATAGCTACTTTATACGGTAACCTATTTAGCTACTGTAGTTTGTATTATGAAAAATATATTTGTTAATCATACACAATTTATATTTACGCTTACTGATAATATTAATCACCAGAAACTGATTTATGTTTTAATGAATATGCTACTAAAATCTCAAAATATACAACTATAGTTTATTGTATATATGCTATATATATTCTCTCTCTCTCTATATAGGGGAAAGTCCCCGATTACCGACCCCCTCCTAATACCGACCCCCTCTCGTATCTCAGTAAATATAAGAGTTATCAAAAAATTATATATACATGAACTATTAGTAATTTAATGATAAATATGATTACATATTTAGTTTAAAAAAATATTTAATCCTTCAATTGTTATGTGATCAAATGTAATATTCTGTTTTTACTTTTTAAATATTTGAATAATAACTTTTTTTAAATCATTGTAAATACTTTATTAATTAAAAGAAAACTTAATGTTGTGCATAATATTGTAGTTCAATACAATTTTTATAACTATTATAAAAATAATTTAATTTGAATAACTATTAACCAATATATCTTAATTATAGCAACCCATATGATTTTCCTATTACCGACCCCCTAAATTACCCTAATACCGACCCCATGTGATTTATAATATCCAATCAAAATAGATCCGTATTTTACTTTAAATTATGTTATAACTTATTTGTGTATCATTGACATAAATTTAGGATTCATGATTCCAGTTATTTATATACATATTGATTAATAAATAAGTATTAAATAATAATATACACTATTTTAATATAATTACTATAAAGTTTAAATTTAAATTTAATATTACTATTAAAACATAAATTCAATAAAAAATAAATTACGTCATATTATAATTAATTATATTTATATATATCTACTATTTTTATTGGATATTATAATACTAAAATTATTTATACCACGATTATTTTAGGGGGTCGGTGATAGGGGAAGCGGGTCGGTATTAGGCACATGTATCCGATTACCGACCCCCTGTATATTCTTGTAAATATAATTATATCAAAAATTTAAAATAGCCACATTATTCATTGCCATTATATTACAAAAATTACAAAATTTCAAATAACAATATTTAATATTGAATAAGTTATTACAACTAATCATTTAGGGGTCGGTAATCGGGGACTTTCCCCTATATATATATATATATATATATATATATATATATATAAATATATATATATATATATATATATATATAATATACTCAATAGATATGCATACATGTATTAGTTCTATATTTTCCTATACAGAAAACACCACACCACCTAGTGTGATACCGAGCAACAATCATGCTGTACTAACATCTACCCCCGCGCCACCTACAGGTGAACGTTACGACACCACATACGACATGTGGGTTACTAAGGCTGACATACTACAGCCGAGGGGTAACGCCGCCATGTTCCTTCTGGAGGGTAACATGTACATTGCGGGAGGAGATGTCGGTTAGGCAACATTACACATACCTACACGTAATCATTACGTTGGGATAGCTATGACGATGTACCCTTTGTACGGTAGATTACGCTTAACTAACGTAGATATATATATATATTCATTAATTATATTACATTTAATTAATTAATTCTTTTTAATTTAAATGATTTTTGTATTATCAACATTTCATTGAAATTGTTAATAGAAATCTTCATTTTGTGATTATATCTCTTGTGTCGAATTACATAAATATATTGTATCTTTATTTCAAAATAATTATAAACATATTGAAATATATCGAGTAAATATATAACTAATATATCTGTGGTCGTTTACATTACATAATGTTAATACATAATACTATAGGCTGACTATAAGGTCGGACATACGTAGGATCTATGACTGTTAGAAAACAGAATATTCCAGAATACTCTTTTTTATCATATCGAATAGTCTTTATTTAAAACCAGTTTTCCATCTATTAATATGTCCAAATACTCTACCAAAGAGTATTCCACATCATAGCAGATATAAAACTACCAAAAAGAGTATTTAATATAATATACATATAATTTCTATTTTATAAACTCTTTTTATATAATATAGAATAATCTTTTCTGTAGAATTGATGTAAATATTAACTAAGTTATATTTATATTATTTTTTAATATAGAATAAATACAATATTATACCTTTTATTTATTTTAATATATTTATTAAATAGTTATTAATTATTATTTTAAGTTAATATACTGCTTTAATAAATAAAAAATATTTATTTTAAAAACTAAAATATTTAAGTATCTTATTGATTTTTCTAAATTATTAACTACAATTTTAATCATAATTATATTGATAATACACTGTTAGAAAAAAGAGTATTCCAGCGTTTATTAAAATATAGAAAACTCTTTTTTTATAATGTAAAAAATCTTTATTTAAAAACAGTTTTCTATCTACTAATACGGCCAAATACTCTACAAAAGAGTATTCCATATCATAACAGATATAAAACTACCAAAAGAGTTTTCCAGCGTTTAAAATTTAGAAAACTCTTTTTTTATAATGTAGAATACTCTTTTCTGTAGAATTGATGTAAATATTACCTAAATTATAGTTAGATTAATTATTTAATATAGAACAAATAAAATATTATACCTTTTATTTATTTTAATATATGTATTATATTGTTGTTTATCAAAATTAATTATTAATTATTTTTTTAATTGTATTATAATTTTAAGTTAATATACTTCTTTAAAATAAACAAAATATTTATTTTAAAAACTTAAATTATTTAAATATCCTATAGATTTTTCTAAATTATCAACTACAATTGTTATCATAATTATATTGATAATAGAATTCATGTTGAATAATTGCTCGATATTGAATATGTAGAAATTGAATATTGATTAAATATTGTATTAAATATTACAATTTTATTATTATTGAATTTAAGTTTTAATCTAACTTAAATGAAATTAAATAATATTTAGTAATATACGAGTTAATACTTTCATGTTACGATACTATTTACTATACTAAGTTATTAATATTTATTTTAATATTTTATTTTATATCTAAAACCACATCAACAACTTAACTTATTAATAGCTAGAATAATATTTTAGTAAATAGTTTTTATATGTATTAATAGCTAGAAAACTCTTTTAGTAAAGAGTTTTTATATTTATTAAAAGTTAGAATACTCTTTTGGTAAAGAGTTTTTATATTTATTAAAAATTAGAATACTCTTTTGCAAAAGAGTTTTCTATTTACTTAATGCTCGAAAAGAGTTCTAATACAGGGACACTTGGAAAACTCTTTTTCTGTGGTATAGAAAACTCTTTTTTCTAACAGTGTACAATTGGAAAGCATGTTGAATAATTATTCAATTATAATTGATCAATATTGATAATATAGCAATTGAATATTTATTAAATATTGTATTCAATATTACAATTTTATTATTATTGAATTTAAGTTTTAAATCTAACTTAAATGAAATTATATAATATATTGTAATATACGAGTTAATACTTTCATGCCTACTACTTACTACGCTAATATAATAATATTCATTCTAATATTTTATCTGACATCTAAATATACATTAATAACTTAACTTATTAATAGATAGAATACTCTTTTAGTAAACAGTTGCACATTTATTAATATCTAGAATACTCTTTTACAAAAGAGTTGTACATTTATTAATAGCTTGAATACTCTTTTACATATACGTTATAACGTAGGATATATCCTATTACTTACCGAAAAGAGTACTAATAAGGACACCCGTAATACTACTTGTTAGTGGTATAGAATACTATTTTTTCTAACAGTAGGTCCTTAGGATATTGCTCAATTCGCAATAAACTAGATAACAGCTATAGTTGTATAATGTACTACTCTAGTATACTTCATAAAACTAGTAACCTTTAATTCTATATTTGCATTATTTTGTAATTATATTTAATTCAATAATTATTTATTTAATTATAATCGAAAAACGTTATTGTGAATTTGAAATATATATAACAAAACTAATGTGGTATATTTAGTTACTCTAAATATATCAAAACGTTATTATATTTAAACCATACTTATATAATATTAAATGGTACAAATGATTATTAAAATATGTATAAATTAAACAAACTAACGAATTTAAATTGAATTAAATATATATTTAATATATAATTTATATATAATATACATTATTTTACAGTGTAGTATCACTATTTGTATTTAAATTATATTATGATGTAAGTGTACCATGGAAATATCAGAAACTGTAAAAATATTAAATACTATTATTTGAGATATTCAAAAATTATTATATTATCGAAATATTCTAAAATAATTAAAAAGTTCAGATAAATGTATTACTTGCCGATGTACGATTTCAATGTATACATATTATATAATATATTATTTACAATTATGCATCGAAAGAAGATTTTTTAAAACTAATGACCATAATTCAATTGTAATCACAGAATTCAAATAGTATACATTATTTTAAGATTAATAACGCCTGTACGTATGCATTAACGATATATACTCGTTATAACGACAACCCCGTACGTATAACGACAACCCCGTACGACGTATAACGACATCCCTAATCACCGATACTACCACCAGGTGTCGACAACACAGATGCGGTTGACAGATACGACGCCGGGGCTGACAGGTGGGTGTCGGCGCCAACACTAGTTATCACCAAGTCTGCGTTCACTATAACGGTGCTTAAGGACTTCGCGGCTACGGAAGCGTTCACTTATTACGGGACACGGACCGCTGAACGTCGACGTCGATATCTTAACACGAAATATTAATGGCGGAGAACCTAACATACCGTATGACAGTAACAAGAACTAGCATTAAATAAAACTTAATTCATAAATTATCTATGTATATTATTAATTATTTATTAATTAATTATTATTATTAATTGTAATTCAGTTATTGTATTACAATATTTAAGTGTGTGTGTAGATTAGTTAACATATATTACTGATATTACTGTGCGGGTAATGTAATTCCTTCTTGAATACAAATAATAAGTAATAATTTATGATTTGTGATATTATAGCTATAATATAAGACATCATATAATGTAATTTTGTTTTTAACAATTTAAACAATACGAATATTTGATTTTCTTTAATAATCAATACATATTTTATTACAGATATTATATATATAATATTTAGATACATTATATATATATATATAGATAGATAGATATATTTTTTATTGGATTCATTAATTTCGTTCTTTTTTTTTCATTTATTATTCTTTTTCGTTTCTTTCTTCGTTTCCAAATGGCTTCAAAATAAGACCTTGATCTTTTCGGGTTGTTGCCAGTGATTTATTCATACATGGGACAGGAACAGTAATTGTTTAATCATAATAGTTAGCTATATATTTCGTATTTACATAAAAGATAATAATAAATAAATAAAATACAGTAGATAGACACAATTTGACATTAACAAAAATCAAAATCAAAATAATAATAACAAAAATAATCCATACATACATATATATTTGATATAGATTTTTTATTTTATTTTTTTTTTTGTTTTTTTTAATATGTTAATTTTATTAAATTAATTTTAAATTCATTAATTTTTTAATTTATCTATAATATAATTCATCATTGATTAATATAGTTTTTACTCTTTTCTTGAACAAATTTTCATTTTTTATATTTTGTATATTTGTTGGAAGTAAGTTCCAAAGTTTTGGACCTTTTATCAGTAAACTATTTATTGTTCTTGTTGATTTTGAAATTGGTATAGTATACGTTTTATTTGTTCGTAGAGTATATTTATTATTATTTTTTTTGTGTATTTTAGATAAATTTGTTGGTAATTGATTATAATATTGTTTATGCATATATATTAGTGTATTATAATATGTAAGCTTATCTAATCTAAGTATTTTATTTGAAGTGAATAATTCTTTTGTATGATCTCGAAATTTTCTTTTATTTATTATTCTTAAGGTTTTTTTTTGAATAATTGTTGTATTTAGGTTATTATTTGAGAATGTATTTCCCCAAAGTATATTTCCATAGTTTAAGTATGGTAGGAAAATACTATTATATATAATTATCAATGAATTTGTTTTAATGAATTTGATCAATTTTGAGATTAAAAATTGAATTTGTGAGAGTTTGTTGAATTTAATTTAATAATATGATTTTTAAAATCAATTTTGCTATCAAGAATTATACCAAGATATTTATAATTATATACGTTATTTATTAATGTATCATTTAATGAAATAATATTGTTTGGATATTTATTTGAGTTGAAATTTATCATTTCTGTTTTACTAATATTGAGTTTTAACTTATTATATTTATACCATTTTTCTATTTTTATTAAGGTTTTTTTAATTAAATTTGTTAGTTCTATATTATTATCTGCTGTAAAAGTTATAGCAGTATCATCTGCATATACTGTAAATTTTACATTATTATCTTCTAAATATAATGGTAGATCATTGACATAAATTATGAATAGTAAAGGGCCTAGTATGGAGCCTTGGGGTACACCGATATCATTAGTTATAATATCAGATTCTGTAATGTTAACTTTAACTAGTTGAGTTCTATTATGTAAATAGTTTTTTATCAGTTTAAGAGGAATACCTCTAATTCCATATTTATATAATTTGCTAATTATAATAGAATGATCAATAGTATCAAAGGCTTTACTTAAATCTAAAAATAATGTATTTATTGCTTTATTTTCTTTTTTATTTTCCATTATATGGTTGTAAATATCTAGTGTAGCTTGAGTGGTATTATGTTTTTTAAGGAAACCATATTGAGTAGTATTTATTATGTTATTATTTTGTATGAATTGCATTAGTCTATTATATATTATTTTTTCTAGTATTTTCGATAGTTGACTTAAAATTGATATTGGTCTATAGTTAGATATAATATTTATATTATTTTTTTTATGAATTGGTTTAATGGAGGATAGTTTCATTTTTAAGGGAAAAGTTCCTGACGATAAACATAGATTATAAATATGGCTTAATGGAAGGTCAATGTAATCTTTTGAAATTTTTAACAATTTCATGTTTAGATAATCAGTGTCTAGAAGTCTTTGATTTATTATTTTGTATAATAGAATTTATCTCATGTGTTGATGGGGGATGAAGATATATTGATTTAGATATTGGTGTAATGTTAATTGGGTTGATGTTATTTATGGGAGAGGTGAATTGATTATTTATGGATTGACTTGTATTTATAAAATAAGAGTTAAATGCATTTGCTATTTGTTTATCATTATTGAATTTATTTTCGAATTCATCTATTATATAATTTGGAGATTGTTTAATTTGCTGTTTATTTATGAGGTTATTTATTAAATTCCAATTTTCTTTAGTAGATATACTATTTTTTATTTTACTATCTATATATGATTGCTTTGCTTTTTTAATATTTAAGGTTAATTGATTTCTTAATTGTTTGTAGTTATATAAGTTGATTTCATTTTTATTATCTAAGTAAAGTTTATATAGTTTATACTTTTTATTAATGTCTCTTTTTATTTTATTTGTTATCCAATTTTTTGAAAGAATATGTGAAGATATTTTATTTGTAAGTAGTGGGATAAATTGGTTAATTATTGATGTATATATGGTATGAAATTTGTTGTATGAGTTTTCAGCATCATTGTCTTCGAGGACCGAATCCCAATTCGTATTTTTCAGTGCATTAATAAGTCATTTAGTACTATTTATTGTTATTTTCCTTGTTTTAATTTCATTTGAGTTATTTCGTATTTTGGTTTTTATTTTAATTATTGTATATATTGGGAGGTGGTCTGTCAAGTCTTCTAAGAGTATTCCACTATTATAAATATTTGTTGTGTTTATATTAGTGTAAATTTGATCTATAGTTGAAGTGTTACTTTTATTGAATTGGGGTCTAGTGTTTTGAAGAATTTGAGGCGTTAGTCCTAATTGATTTATTAAAATGTTTAATTGAGATGGTTTGGGATCATTTGTTATGATATTAAAATCACCCATAATTATTAAATCGTGTGAAATATATTTATGAAATTTACTATATAACATATTTATAAGATCTGCAGTTTTATTGAAAGGGCTATTATAAAGGCATGAAATTATTATTTTTTTAAGTTTAATTTCTATTGTAAGTGTTTCTAAATAATCTTTTATATTAAAAGTAAGGTCTTTTATAAGTTCATATTGAATATCTTTTATAACATATATTGAAACACCACCACCTCTACATTTATTTTGTTTCTGTCTATAGTTTGTTTGATATGTGTAGTTTGTTATATTATTATTGAAGTCATTATTACTATTTAACCAGGTTTCAGATAAACATATAATATGAGGTTTGATTATTAAAGTATCTATAAATTCTCTTAATTTATCCAGGTTTTGAGTAAGACTTCTAATATTTATGTGTATAATTATCAGATTATTTTTATTTATTATTAATTCTTTTGTAATACTATTAAATTGTTGTGTTGTTTTGTATTGGTTTGGTATCATATTATATTTAATCATCTCGTTTTTTTAGTTCAATTATTTTAAAAGTATCATTTCTATACCGTACTACATATTTATTATTTATTGTTGATTTATGTTTAGCCTCGATAGATAGTTTTTTGATAGTCTCCAACTCAACTTTATTGTATTCTTTTGATATGCTTATATTTTTGAATTTGGAGTTTTTTAATTTGTTTGCATTTTGTATTATATTATTAATTTCTATTTCAGAGTTTAAAATAATTTTTAATGGCCTGATGACATTATCATTTTCTTGATATTTTCCTAATCTAAAATAGTTTTTTATATTATAATTTGTGTTGACTAGGTCTAAAATTTCTGTTATATTTTTTTTTTCTTCAAAATGTCTTGTTTCGTAATTAGAATCTATTGTTTGTTTAACATTATAGAGTATAATAGTTTTATTTCTTATTTCATTTAACTTTTTTTCATTTAGGGTTTTATTTATAGTCGTTGATAGATTTTTTTGAAGTGTATTATTGAGGTTAATTTTAGTGATCTCAGCAAATGTTTTAAGATCAGATTTATCAGCTGCTTCATTTAGTTTTTTTATTATTTTTTCTTGATTTTCTATAACTATAGTCAATTTTTCATTATTTATAGTTAATCTGTCATTATTTATAGTTAATTTTTCAATTAAGCATTTGAGATCAATTTTTTCATCATTATGCTCATCTGTTACAGATATCGTTTGTTTTTTTTTGACGAGCCATTTTAAGCTTTATATCAATTAAATTATAAATATCACTAATATATATGTTGTTAAAATATATTTACTTAATTAATTTATTGAATAAATAATAAGAGTTTCTCTAAATTTAAAAGATGCTTTTTATATAATATATGTCACACTAATTTATTATGAAGTACCTAGGGTTTATATTGGGTATATTATATACTGTATTTATTATATCAAATATACAAATATATAGCAATTAAATTATATTACTTCATCTTATATTACAACAAATTAAATATTATAGAAATAACATAGTATAATAATAATAATAATAAAATAATATGCAGTATTTAAATATTAAAAATACAATAGTAAAAATATCCAATATAAGTATATTTAATAAATATAATTTATATATATATATATATATAAATGTATTAATGCAATATATATATATATATATATGTTTTAATTTTATGATATTTAACAATATTAGGAATTTCAATAAATATCTTTTATGGCTTTTTTATTGCATTTTCAATTATAATTTAAAAATAATAATAAAATACATAAAATGTATATATACCTAAATGTATTTATACAATATAATAATAATAAAGAGTTGGTAAATAAGATTAATATGATATTAATACAATATATTACTTAAATATAAACAGAGGATAACTAATCTATGAATAATAATAATCGATTAAAAGAGTAAATAAAGTAGTTGTTGTTATTAAATATGTAAACAGTAAGTGAACATTATCTTTGTGATTAATATATATTTGTTGTTGATTTTAATTTTGATAATCATACAATGTAAACAAATACTAAATAAAAAAATGAATATAATTTCAAAACCAATGTAATATATTTAAATATTAGTAGATATTAATATTTGAACAATACTAATAATATAAATAACACACAAATAAATAAATACGCACCTATATTTATAATTATAATACAATTAAACGATATTTAAAATCTAATCTGTGAATAACACGTCTGTAATTTGGTTGCTATGTAAACAAAGTGAATATAATATAGTATAGTATGTTATTCAATTATATCTATCCTGTAGGATCCTATAAAATATGTATTTAATCTGAACTCATTCGTTTACATTTTATTTATTTGTAAAATTTGTACTATTTATCCCATTTATCCTACTATTTTCAGTAATTTATATTTATTTTAAGTTCTATAATTACATCTATTCAATACTATTTAATTTACTATCAGACATATATATATATATATATATATATATGATTGCTTGTTTATATCAGGATTCTTATTCCAGGACAGTCAAAGATCTCCAAATATAACGGTTCATCATAATTGCTCTCATCTCGCTCTCAGGTATACAATAATCCTGATCCAGAGTATGGCGTAACTTTCATGATGCCTTCCTCGTCTTCTAGTTACACGAGTAGTTTCCCAAATAACTATATCTGAAACAACTTCATCATCTATACGAAGGCAATGTACGGCACACTTAAAAATCGACGTTTGATCTTTGTAGATAATTTGTCTATATCCCCATAAAGTACATCGATGTACGATCGTTTTTCATTTTCTGAGACCATTTTCTGAGACCTACCATTTGGGCTTCTTTTATACATTCACTTACTAATATAATATCATAGAAGTCAATGTCTATAATAATGATAGGTACTCTTCTGCTTTATCTTATCCGTAGTTGAACATTATCTTCCCTTCGTATTAAAGCTGTTCTCAACATTAAAAATTTACGATGTATTCGACTGTTTTAAGTCATCTTCTAAAGCATGTTTATTCTTCTGAAAGAATATGTTCAGCTTGTGGGTTTAATCTTTCCAGAAGTATTGTTAACATACGTTTGCTTGCATGACTAATTAAACTAATTGTCCGAGTAATTTCTTGAATCATATTTCTTTTGAAAGGGGATGATTAGTGATTTAGTCTATTGTACCGGCCACTTTGTTGTCTCCCAAAGTTGTTGACATAGTGAAGTAATTATATCTAGTAATTTATTCCCTCCATACTTTATTAGCTCACCGCATATATATATATATATATATATATAAAAAATTATGAGTTAACCAATAGTTCATGGTCTTATAATAGATTTATATGTTGTACGCTAAAGGATAATGATGAAGTAGTTTTGATAATAAGAATCACCTTACGATATCATCAAACACTATAAATATGATATAAATAAATCAAACTATTTTTATCCCCATTGATAAATGTTGACCATTCATTATTATATTTTTAAACTTAACAATAATATTTTATACAAAAAAAAATCAGTTTATATTTTTGTTTTTTACTTTTAATTTTCCTTGCTCATTATAAATGTATATATACATACTCATTTAATTATTATATTTTATATAAAACCTTCATAAATGCTTTTAATTTTACAATTTTATAATCATTTTTATCTTACATTTCTATTCATATTTATTTTATACATATTATTTACTTTTTACACCTGACCATGATTGATAATCAATTTCATAATAATTCAACTATTTGCAATGATCCAGAGAATCTTAATTATAATTTTGACCATGTTTCTCCTTGTATGTCGATGTATGAACTTAATAAATTAAAATACAACTTAAATACTTTATCAGTACTACAATTAAATGGTAGATGTATAGTTAAAAACTTTGATAATTTAAAGTTATTACTTAACTCTATACATAATACATTTGATGTTATTTCAATATATGAAACTTGGTTCAATGAATTTAATATGAATCTATTTGAATTACAGGGATATACCTCTTTTCATACTATTGGAAATAACAAAAAGGCTGGTGACATTTATATTAATAGTTAATTTTCTACAAATAAAATTGTCATTCTATCACTTAGTAACCTTTACATTTATACAATTACTATAGAAATTAAACTTGATACTAGAAATATTATAATCAGTTCAATTTATAGATCTCCCTCATTGGAAAAAGATTCTTTTGTTTATCTAAATAATTTTATTGAAAAATTCAATGTAAACATATATTTCTCTATGGGGACTTTAATATAGACATACTTAAAGCCAATACTATTACGGATTCTTTTTTAAACACATTGCAATTACAAAACCTATTTAAGTCTATAAATCAACCAACACCTATCAGTAATAATAGCTCTACATTGATTGACAATATTTTT
Organism: Osedax fenrisi; assembly: GCA_964019155.1. NCBI lineage: Eukaryota > Metazoa > Annelida > Polychaeta > Sabellida > Siboglinidae > Osedax > Osedax fenrisi. The sequence goes on from OZ025239.1 coordinate 97,978,579, forward strand.
TATAATGGACATTTTTCTTATATTTCATCTGGTATTTTACAATATGAATTTACTGATCACTTGCCAGTTTTTATCTTAATTAAATTAAATAAAACACGTTTCAAATGTAAACATAATGTTCTAATTATAACGCTCAATATAAATAACACTAACAATGTTAATAACTTAACGAAAGAACTTAATGAGACAAACTGGACATTTATAAAATCTGAATCTATAAATATTTCTCTTGACCTTTTTATTATACATTTGAGTAAAATTTATGATAAAACATGCCTTAAAAACATAAATCTAATAATATTTTTCGCAAAAAAAGATATTCCTTTACAAAAAGTTTAAAGAAAACATGTAAAAAAAAACAAAAGCTGTATATAAAATATACAAATAATAGAAATGATAATAATCTTAGGATATATAAAAAATATAAAAATGATCTCACGAATATTATAAGAAAGTGTAAAAAGGATTTTAATACTAAATATTTGGATAACAGTAAATCCAATAAAATTAAATGGTCAATTATAAATTCATTGATAAATCCTATACAAAAAAATCATACAAAAATATCAGTACTTGATATACATGGAAAGGAAATAAAAGATGAAACAATAGCCAATCAATGTAATGAACACTTTATACAAGTCGGTAGTAAACTAGCTAAGAACATTTGTTCACCTAATACATCGTTCAACGACTACCTTAAAAATAGTAATTATTATTCATTATTTGTATCTATCACAAGTAGTGAGGTCATTAAAAATATTGATAATTTTTCTCCAAAAATATCTAAGAATGAACTTGATATATCTATGAAACTCATAAAAGTAATCTTATCCACTATAGCCTAACCTTTAACATATATTTGTAATCTTTCTTTTTCAACAGGCACTTTTCGAAATTTGTTTAAAAAATCCAAAGTTATTCCCATTTATAAATCAGGTAATAAAAATGACTTTAATAATTATAGACCCATATGTTTGAATATTTAATTCTCACAATATTAGAAAAATTGTTTTTTTCAAGATTACTTTCTTTCTGTGATTTTCATAACATAATTAGTAGTTCACAATTTGGGTTCAGGAAAGGCCTCAGTACCCTCCATGCTATAGAAACCCTTCAAAAAGCTATTATTGATTCTCTGATCTCCAATAAATACTGTGTTGGCCTCTTCATTGACTTAAAAAAAGCATTTGACACAGTCAACCATGAAATACTCTTAAAAAAGCTTGACTTTTACGGTATAAGAGGATTACCTCTATCATGGTTATCATCATATCTTAAAGACAGAAGTCAATTTACAAATTATAATAACTGTATGTCTACTACTACTAATATAGATATCGGTGTCCCCCAAGGTTCTATTCTTGGGCCGCTTCTTTTTCTTATATTTATTAATGACATGCCGACCTGCTCTATTAATAATACTTTTATACTATTTGCTGATGACACCAATATTATAATTAGTGATTGTTCAGCCAACAAACTAAAAGTTAAATTACAGTTGACAATTAATGATATAATGTTATGGGTAAAATCACATAAGTTGACAATTAACATTGATAAAACTCACTGCATGTCATTTAGAAATGATATAGAATTTGAAATAGAAATTGAAAATGAGCTTCTAGTTCAAGTATCTGAAACAAAGTTCCTTGGACTAATCATTGATAATTCATTGAACTGGAAATCTCATTTTCAATTTCTAAAGAATAAATTATTAAAAATATATTTGATAATAAAAAATGTATCATTCTGCCTTAATGAATCAGCTATGATTAAACTTTATTATGCTCTTTTTTATCCCCATTTAATTTATTGTTTAGAAATTTGGGGGCATATATATAAATCTAATATAGACTATATTAATGTTATACAAAAAAAAGTATTAAAATTAGTTTTTTCTAAACCTATAGATTTTAGTTCAACAAAATTATTTATTGATCATAAGTTATTAAATTTCTTTGATTTGTAAATATAAAACATTAATGTTTATGCATAGAATATATTATAAAACTTGTAGTCCAAGTATTTATAAACATTATAAATAATAACTAAAAAAAAATTAATAAAAGAAGTACTTTTGATATCATTCATCCTTATAATAAATATAACTATATGAATAATTCTTTAATGACATATGGACCAAGACTTTCGAATGAATTAAATATTGATAAAAGAAAATTAGTATCTATTTCTCTTTTCAGTAATAATATTTTTAATTATTTGTTAACCTTGTGATTTTTTTGATCTACTATTATTTTTCTACTTCAAATTATATTTTAACATTTTTTAATTTTTAATACATTTTATATTTAATACATTTTATCCTACTCAGACTTTTACATTACTTTCTTCTTTTTTTCCATATTTTATACTATAACTACTCTTCGACTTATGAAAACTATCTAAATATTTGTTACTTTGTGTAGATAATTTATAAATTTATTTTTGAATATTTACCAATATACATATATATATATATATTATTTTTTATATTAAATTTTCATATATTTACTCTTCTTAACCTTTCTTGTCTGTTTTTAGTTTTTTTTGTAGTTTTAGTTTTGTTAATGTTTATTTTGTTTATTTTTATATATTACATGATGATTTTTGATAATTTTGTCAAGTCCTTCACAAGTACAATTATTTGATCTTATTCATAATTAAATTTAGTGTAAATAGGAAGTCAACTTAGATATAACTTTATGTTATATATAGTTTATTCTTTTTTCAGGAAATTATTATTCCAATTAGGGGAAAGTCCCCGATTACCGACCCCTAAATGATTATTTGTAATAACTTATTCAATATTAAATATATTCATTTGAAATTTTGTAATTAGGGTAATATTATGGCAATGAATAATGTGGCTATTTTAAATTTTTTATATAATTATATTTACAAGAATAAACAGGGGGGTCGGTAATCGGATACATGTACCTAATACCGACCCCCTTCTCTTATTACCGACCCCCTACAATAATCGTGATATAAATAATTGTAGTATTATAATATCAAATAACAATAGTAGATATACATAAATATAATTAATTATAACATTCACGCAATTTATTTTGTATTGAATTTATGTTTTAATAGTAATATTAAATTTAAATTTAAACTTTATAGTATTTATATTAAAATAGTGTAAATTATTATTTAATATTTATTTATTAATCAGTATGTATATAATCAACTGGAATCATGAATCCGAATTCTATATAAATGATACACAAACAACTTACGACATATTTTAAAGTAAAATATGGATCTATTTTGATTGGATATTATACATCACATGGGGTCGGTATTAGGGTGATTTAGGGGGTCGGTATTAGGAAAATCATATGGGTTGCTATAATTAAGATATTTTTGTTAATAGTTATTCAAATTGAATTATTTTTATATTAGTTATAAACATTTTATTGATCTACAATATTATATGCAGTATTAAGTTTTCTTTTAATTAATAGAGTTTTTACAATGATTTAAAAAAAGTTATTATTCAAATATTTAAAAAGTAAAAACAGAATATTACATTTTATCAAATAACAATTGTAGGATTGAATATTTTTTAAAACAAAATACTTATTCATATTTATCATTAAATTACTAACATTTCATGTATATGTAATTTGTTGATATATCTTATAGTTACTGAGATACGAGAGGGGTCGGTATTAGGAGGTGTCGGTAATCAGATACTTTTCCCGAATTAATGTATATATTTAAATTTTATTTACATATTAAAAATTCATATGTAATTTTTAAACATTATACGTTATTTAGATATATTTTATAGGATATAGGTTTACATAAATTAATATATTGATTAAATGGTTAAACGCCATATAAATAATAATTATTATTAATATATTGATGCTAGAGTTTATCAAATAGTAAATAAAAACATTATTTATTTAGAAAATTAAAATATTACTTATTTAATTATATATTATTTATACTATACGATATATTATACTATAGTTTACTGTATAATATAATATTAAAAAGTAATAATATATTATAGTCATAACACAAATAGTTATTATATCCTTAATATTCTATGTTTTCTTAATTTTATATCGTATAATATATTATTTATTTATATATATATATATATATAAAAGTTTATAATAATAATATCAGATTTAATTGGTAACCGAGATCAAAAACCCAGGTATGGTATAGAAGTTTTATTGAACTTATTGAGATACCAACCTGCTCTTGGTAATGAGATAATTAGTACAAAAACGAATACATATAAAGAGTATACATATTTTGTAATTATATTTTATTCATTCGTGTTCTGTCTCATAAAAAATCAATAGAATAAAATTAACTTTAACTCTCATGAGATTATATTAATATAATCATTGCAATACCAAGAATATAATCATGTATATAAAATTAAAATAATAATAAAATATAATAAAAATATATAATAAAATATTTTAAAAATGAAAAAAGCTACAAAATAATAAATAAGTTAAATTATAAATAATCAAAGAAAACGAAATATCAAAGTAAGGCTAAGATAATAAAAATAAGATAAACAAAATATCTATACAATACGAACATTTAATAGAGCTAAAAAGAAAGATAGATGACCATGTAAATAACAATAATAAACAATACAGATAAGCAGGTGTAAGTGACTAGATATAATTATTTAAAAAACATGTTTTTAATATATCTTATATTTAATAATTTGAAGTGTATTTTTAACACTAGAAACATAGTGTATTATATAATATCAATTATATTATGTATACATTTCGTTATAAGTTTTATAGATTATATATATATATATATATATATATAAATGATTATATATATATATATACGTATATGCTTACTTGCTTATTTCGGGATTCTTTTTATTGATTCCCGGACAGATACATATATATATATACGTATATATATATATGATATATTAGGCATAAGTAATATACTACTTCACAAACAATACCACATCATGATGCAGTCGTAATACGATATGGCAACAATGATGGTTTAAGCGCATAGCTTTATTCGAAACACATGAATACATACCTATCTATATACATATATATATATATATATATATATATATATATATATATATATATATTATATATATATATATATATATATATATATATATATTATATATAAGTAGTAGTAATGGTATACTCTAGTATATCATGATATTATATTCAGCTATAGTTGAATATAATACCATAATATACTATAGTATTCCATTACTACAACTACAATTACTATTACGACTACTACTACATAACAAACATTACGCCGCGCCGTATGCTAAAGTTTACCATCACCCTAGCGAGTAAACGGGAGAAAGTGACGCAGATAGTGAACGATAGATGAAGTGATGATTTATCGGTTGCCATGGTTTCACTTAGAAGAGCGCAACACTAGAGAGTCAGCGCCTCTACCGGCTACCGCGCTAATTAACAACACATTAATAGACGCCGGAATGCCGCAGTCGAGTTTTTCATGTCGGCCATCTTTAGAATGGGAGAAATGGGAGAAATGCTATAATCAATCGCCAGTCGTTTATTTATCTTTTTATAGCGATTTGATTCATAGTAGTATCGCCTAACCCGAGCGATAACTTTACTGAATAGTTATGATTATGATTAATAACTAAACAAACGATTGTGATTGAATGCCTAACTAATAGTTACATAACTTATGAGGTCACACTTATGAGGTCATACTTATAGGGTATTATTAAATACAACTGCCCTAGATACATATTATAACGTGATAATTATTTTCCTACACAAAGTTTTCATTAAGAATTACATATTTAAATTTAAACTATTACACATTATTTTAACTATATTATAGTATATTAACTATTACACATATATAGGTGTTTAAATAAATATTCATTATATATGATGTATCATATATCATATATCATGATCATATTATATTATATGATTCATATATATATATAATTATAAAATTTCTGTAAATCCCTATACATTTTTGTTTAAATATAGTATTTTGAGAATATTTCATATATATATATATATATATGTTGATATAAGTTCTATATTAAATACATATGTTTATTTAAGTAGTTGTTACCATGACAACGTTATCAATAGATACAATGTTCAGTGTACAATGTATATACATATGTTCCATGTCCCAACCCAGTGTACAATATAAATTGTACTATGTAAAGTAAATTTACAGATTCAACTGTCGATATTTCATAATGCAAGGGACCGAAGTGTCTGACATATAAAATTAGTATTAAATGTAGTTACATAGGTACCAGACAATACTAGAATATGTAAAAGTCTGAGTTAACGGGATTTATGAGATATAGAGAGTCTGATATATCAAGAGTTGGCGGTATATACACAATACACACACACATATATATATATATATATATATATATATATATATATATATATATATATCATATATGCTATATCAAGATTTGTTGGTATATACATAATACACATATATATATATATATATATATATATATATATATATATATATATATACTAGATTATATTATAAATATTATAATAGTATACTATATATATAATATAATATACTATAGTATACTATATCATATATATAATATGTGTATTATGTATACACACATTTACTTATGGTTACCATCAGTGGCCTCGTTAACATATTACGTAATAACACTTCTATTGTTAGTGTACTGTTGACTACGTGACGAAGCTAAGTAGTGACTCATTATCAGTAGCAATGAATCATCACTAGTGAATAATCACGTATTCGATATCATAGTAACGCATGAGTAGTCAATAAATATACATTATTTATTATGTGGTTAAATTATTATTTAACATAAAGTATGATTTCGAAATACGTTATATGAGATATCTAAAATATCTAAGTATTCTATGTAAGTATCGAGTGCATATTACGTAATGGATAGACTATTGCATAACGGTTACTATAGTAACTACATTGGTACTGTAATAACAGCGACTAGGCGAGTTACAATCCAAGTATACTTTACTATAGTAACCACCACACATTCAGTAGTAATCACCGACAAGCGAATATTACTAAATACGAAGTAACGAATGTCGAGTAGATATATCTACTCGAAAATCTACTCGAAAATCTACTCGAAAATCTACTCCAAAATCTACTCCTAAATCCACACCTAAATCTACTCCTAAATCTACTCCTAAATCTACACATAGATAATACTTAGTACTCGACGGGGTGTCCAGAACTCGGGGCGGGGTAAAGGGGGTAAAGGGGCGGGGCGGGGTAAACACGAGCGGGTTCCGAGTATACTCGAGTAGATCAGTCGTTGTCCACTAGAGATGTGCCGTTGACGAGCCATGTTCGAACATATGCTAGACCACTAATACCACCTGATACAACTTACCACATACCACATACTATATTACAGCGGACGTAGTGTATATGTTTACATGCATCGTCAGCCCCGAGCTGCTGAGATGTTCATAACAATAGAAACCCGTTAATGTCAATACTGGTCTACGACACCGCGTACTACCACGTGACAAACACGAGTATTGTCGACATCGACATATATGTGTGTCACGGCATACACGGCATACACGGCATACATGGACATATCGTTAATCTATTATTTCGGAATATAAATCTATACATTACAATATCGCTGATTAACAAATTTGGTATATTAATTATACGTTTATTTTAAATTAATTATCGAATCTTATTGGAGTAGTGACAATGTATACATTATATATATATATATATATATATATATATATATATATATATATACTCTATATATACTCTCTATAGAGTGTAATACTTATATACACTATTATGTCGTGGAAATTTCGATATCCAATCTAATTAAGGGTAGTACGTATACATAATACGTATATATATACGTATATATATATATATACGATCACATATGTGATCATTAGTTATGTATATATCTAAGTATCTGGGTAGATCAACGGACTCGCACAGTAAGTAGTAGGAATTGGATTCAGACTCTTTCCGGAACCATACTATAGGTACTAGAATAATATTCAGATGTGATATTATATAATTGTATATACAAATTCATTGTATCTCCTTCTATCTCCTTAATTAATACACGAATAACTTAATATGAGAGCGGATTAAATGGGAAATTATAAGAGCCATTTGATTATAAGTAAAAACATAATATAAGTTCCTGTAAGGGAATGCACCAACATAACAATAATATCAATATTATATATATGTAGGATGACAATGACAATGTCCTATGACAATCTGTAATACTTATTTATTTTATATTATTACTTCTTTCCGGTTTATTTTATTACGTGTATATCTGTATTCCTACTATTATTTGTTATTATTTGTATTTTTATATAGTATATTTTGTAAAATCTGTTATGATTTAATTAAGTGTTTATAAACAAATTCATCACCATCATCAATCATCATAACCATATGTTTATGTGTACGTATATGTATATGTATAAATATTATAATGATGATCATCATTAATAAAGGTTTATTAAAACTAAAATAGGGTCATGTAGGCGTTTTCGCTCGTGCGGAAAGAAAATAATAAAATAACAAAGTATTGATGTAAAAACATTTTCCGATAAAATTTAGATAATAATAATACGCTGAATATAAAACGAGATAAAAATAAATAATGAAATAATAAGTTGGATGGTTTAGTGAATAGAGGTTGAGAGAAAAGAAGAAGTAATATTTATAAATGTTTGATGTATCAAATAGAGCAGATGGTAAACGGAGGGAATTCCATATATGGGACCGGAATTTATAAAATCTCTAGAATTTAGGGAAATATATCTGAATACTGAGGTTATTGTAATAATATATTATTATGTAATGCATTATATAGATAAAATACTATTATAATTAATAATTATATATATAGTTTTTTAATTTGTATAAACACAAATTTAGCGTATATAAAATATACATGTAAAACATATTTCCATTATATATTACCATTGATCGAATTTTATTGATAAATAAATATTACATAACATATTAATATTAATAAATATTAGATATTATTAATACATATTATATTAATGTGTAAAATGTAAAATAAATGTAATATTATTTTCTAAAAAGTTAGAGCAAACAAACTTTAAATAATTCAAAAGAATATCCCGTATATATCGATAAGATAACTATATATTGAATCAATGCCACCTACTGAGTATTTGTGTAAATAATAATTCTGAATTCAACTGCTTAGAAATCGTATTTATTTATTTATGAATATAATTTATATATTGGTCGCAGGTTGTTTACCGATTATAATCACCAGTGGAGACCCAGCTGATAACACTCGTGCCACCGTGTAAACTTCCGCGAGCAATAAGTTTATATAGCAACACGTAACTGCTATCATAAATTATATAAATAGCTTGGAATTATATAAATATATAATTATTAAAAGGCGTTTAACGATACGAGTGTAACTTCCGAGATAACTTTAATTAATCTGCAACAAAATGGTAAATGTTTATAATCAATTACTATTAGATTCACGTTAATGCCACACATGCGCGTACGTAGCAGTTATCTCGCATTCTTTAGTCGATGAACGCGACGTCTATATTCTAAATAAATGTTTATTATTATATCGTCTGCGACTGTAAATGTTCTTATTATTCACTTTATTCTGTGATCTTTGCGCGTCTTTAATCTTTGTTTACACTCCACACACGTGAAACCTCGCTGATGCAAGCCATACTTCAGCTCGTGTAATAGGGTCTATAATAATATCGATTGTTATTAGATACATTACTTAGAATGTGATGTGTATGTGACCCTTTGAAGATTGTTAATTGAATTATTTTGTTGTCGTATATAGAAATGTAACTTGCACACAATTGTACACAATTGCAATGATATGTAAACCTAATAAATACCTACATATATATATGTGTATATATACATGTGTATACAGTGTATACTATACACACACATATATATATATATATATATATATATATATATATATATATCACACGATATTATATATATTTAATTTCGCATATGTTTATATACATACATCTAAATACACTCATACATACATACGTGCATATACACATACATAAACATATATGTATATATATATATATATATATATATATATATATATATATATATATCATATAAACAAGAAACGTATCAAAATAAACACGTTTAATTATAAACATATTTAACAAAATATGCATATCTATATAAATACGTATATATACGTGTATATTTGTAAACTTATAGTATATTCAACATATAAAAAAATACAATGTAACGTAAGCTATAGATAACTATGGTTATTTCAAATATGCATATTACTATGTAGTATAGTATACTATACTCTATATATTATATATAATACTTATGTAATGTATATGAAATAGTTACCTATAAGTATACATAAACATAATAACAACATTCCCAGTATGATACTAAATGTATAGATTACAATATTTAAATAAATAATGTGCTTATTTTGAAATCAAATTGTATTATTTGTATAATATTTATCCAAGTGCCATAATATATTATAAATTATCATATTTAAAGATTACTATTATATATCAGTATTAATAAATATAATACAGGTAATTATTATTTACTTACTTAAAATATTACAAATTGTACATATATTAATTGAATCAAATGGCTTCTCAGCAAAAACAAGTGGTCATAATTTGGAATAATTAGGTAATTTTAATAATTGCTAGTTGAATATACTATTTCTGCCAATTATTTTATTAGTATCGAATTTTCAGGCATAATTAGAAAGTTATAATCATATCTAGAAGTTGTTCTCTGACCCTAATGAATGTAAAGCATTATACTCGATACATTAATATAGATATATTCTTAATCAAATCGTATTTATCTTACCTACTTAGGTTTAACCTATTTAGTTGATCATTATGTAAGTTAATTTATTAATCTTATTAATAAAATGTTAGTAAAAAAATGATACATATATAATATACATTGTTTATATCGATATGTCAAAATTAATGCAGAATCGATATAAATAGCGAATATGAAAAAGTGAAATAACCGGAAGATAACGTTTACATTTATTAAACTTATATTTAAACGCCTTCATTCATTTCATACTAAATTCATTGTATTGTAATACTCTATACCTACCACTATCTATAATACATATTCTATATATATATATATATATATATAATTCATAGTAATTCAACAACAAAAACGTTCCGGTGATGGTGGGCAGTTCTGTTGATGGTGATTCGGGCGAGAGCATAGAAAATATATTGATCTTTATCTGAAGCCATTTAGAGGAAATAACAATATAATTAATGTATATACTTCATACGAAAAAAATGTACAACTTTCTTCTAATAAATATTTATTATTATTATAATTATTATATATAATAAATATAAATGTGATTATATCGGAAATAAAATTCTTAAATCGGTATCATAAAAATATCATTATAACCGAACTATGTATATAAACGAATTGTCATATGATCGATGATGTTCTATATACAGGTTTATATCCAATATAGTTTTCATAAAATATTCGATATATGTATCATATGATATAAGCGACATTTACTATTAGCCACTCATGGGTGTGACTAATTATCATAAACATGCACTTTTATAACTATGAAATTAATGAATTAAACCGATCATTTGGAGGACATTTATATTTGTTGTTGATATTACTCTATTAGTAACATACTACGATTATTACTAGTTTTATATTGTTATATTGACAATAATAATTATAATAAAATATAGTTTTTACATTTCAATGTTTAAATAGTAATAATAATAATAGTAGTAGTATTAGTATTATATAAAGAGAATAATTTAATATTGGAAGTTCTTCTCTGATTGGTATATAAAATAAAACTATTGTATTTTATTGTCATTTCGCCAAAGCAAACATATTAAATCAATATGTTAGTTGACTTTAACAATACGATACTACTGTAACTTTACCAGGATGTTCTAATAGGACAACTAAACACACATTAAATTTAGAGGAATTCTAAAATAATTAAAATATTTGTAACATACTATAAATTACTCATACTATTGTAAATTATGGTATAGCGTATTCAATTTTAAACTTATTATTGAACCTATTAACTTATTATTTAATGATTATTTAAACATTATGTTTATAAAATTATTATATTATTATTAATGTATTACATTATCAAGTAATCTACCGAAAATATAAACAAATTTATAATCACATACTTTTTTTTAAAGTTGGCATATCAAATTTAAAAAAAATATAGCTCAATTTCAATAATATGTTTACTGTATACCTAGGTATACATAGCCTCTATAGAGGTATATGTATATACTATACTATACAGTATTATAATGTAGTATTACATATGGGCTTTGGTAATACTAAACAAATAATGTATTATTTAAAATCTTACAATTATTAACAACAATTCATTATTGTTTTATAATTGGAAAATCAGAAGAATTATAAATAAACATATTTATATTAAAAATGTGAATATTATGAATTAACTAATACATTTTCTTATTACGATATGTATCGTTATACATATATGTTTATTTTTCAATATTATGTTATGTCGTTTCACATAAGTAACTAATATCATATATATACGCCGTATAATGTACGGAGTATCGGGTAATAATGAAATGGTTTTATAATCTCAAATTACCCGAGAGCCACACATATATAGTTCACGTTTAATTTTATGCACGTTCTTCAAAATATATTGTAGTTAAATATTCATATAGATTTATCTAAATATAATATACAAATATATTTTTATCGCACATTTAAAAATTATAGATATATTTAACAATATAATTAACATTTATTTTCATAATATTTTCACAAAAGAAAAGATCATTTAATGTATCATTATAAAATGAGCAGTTGTGATTTTAGGAAAGGTTACTAAGACATCCTACCTACATCTATATGTAATAAATAACATTAAAATAGAAAACGATAATCTGTATATATATTAAGTAATAATATTTGAGAATAGCTTTTGTTTAATATACATAGGGGAAAGTCTCCGATTACAGACCCCCTCCTAATACCGACCCCATCTCGTATCTCAGTAAGTATTAGAGATATCAAAAAATTATATATACATGAAATGTTATTAATATAATGATAAATATGAATAAGTATTTTGTTTAAAAAAATATTTAATCCTACACTTGTTATTTGATCAAATGTAATTCTGTTTTTAATTTTTAAATATTTGAATAATAACTTTTTTTAAATCATTGTAAATACTTTATTAATTAAAATAAAACTTAATTGTGTGCATAATATTGTAGATCAATAAAATGTTTATAACTAATATAAAAATAATTTAATTTTAATAACTATTAACCAATATATATTAATTATAGCAACCCATATCATTTTCCTATTACCGACCCCCTAAATTACCCTAATACCGGCCCCATGTGATTTATAATATCCAATCATAATAGATCCGTATTTTACTTTAAAATATATCGTAAGTTGTTTATGTATCATTGATATAAATTTATGATTCATGATTCCAGTTGATTATATACATATTGATTAATAAATAAATATTACATAATTATATACTATATTTTAATATAATTACTATAAAGTTTAAATTTAAATTTAATATTACTATTAAAACATAATTTCAATAAAAAATAAATTGCATGCATGTTATAATTAATTATATTTATGTATATCTACTATTTTTATTGGATATTACTACAATTATTTATACCACGATTATTTAGGGGGTCGGTAATAGGGGAAGGTATTAGGTACATGTATCAGATTACCGACCCCCCTGTTTATTCTTATAAATATAATTATATCAAACATTTAAAATAGCCACATTATTCATTACCATAATATTACCCTAATTACAAAATTTCAAATAAATATATTTAATATTGAACAAGTTATTACAACTAATCATTTAAAGGTCGGTAATCGGAGACTTTCCCCTATAGATTATATTTTTTTAAATAAAATGTTACTTAAATTCACTTTTCATGGGCATTACTACAACATATCCTATACGAAATTATTAAATGCATATAAAGGCTGTTAATTTTTCTATTTGAAATATAAGATAAACTAAATATGATAGACTTTTAGAAAACATTTTGTTGTGAAAAGAATTACTACGACTAGTTTTGTTACAACTATTTCACAGTAATAATGATATCAGAATTTGATGCGTGTATGTATCATCATTTATTTAATAGTTCAACATCCTAGCACGAATATAGTGACTATATATATATATATATAAATTGAATACAATTATACTGATATATATTATACAATATATAAATTTCATAAAATTTAAAATATAATTCATAATAACGCGAAATAAATATTTAAAATATTCAACATATAGATTCCACTGATTTAGAAATCTAAACAAAACGAAGCATTTTTGTTACTACCAATCTACGCGAGCGTGCAATGCCACTCCACTATACGATCACTTAGTTCTACGCGGTAGTGGTCATTGGTATTAGTGGTGGTCAGTAGTGGTGGTCAGTAGTGGTGATCAGTATTAGTGTGGCGGAGTTCTATGATATCGATGACGACGATGACGATGACGATGACGATGACGACGATGACAAAAGGTACTCCACCGACAGTTACGTAACCAGCGAATTATTAACGAACCACCGATCACTGAAGATGAACGCACGCCGCGACGCACGCACTCGACGCGAGCGAGCGCCAGTATTACGTAAGCGGGGTGTTCAACGCGCGCAGCACGTGTACTTCGCCCGTGTCGTCATAATCGGCTACATCCGGTGTAACGATGGACCACGTGACATGGGTATAATAACGACGAGACCTAACAATAGTGGCGTCACACGTCAATGTATTTGTTAACCTATCCCTGCCCGTCAATATTAATCAGGGGCATGCTGTTCTGAGAATGTTAAATTTCCAAGAATTATCCTAAGATCATCCTTAGCTATATCCGTAATGTTAAATATCCTCCTATAGGATAATCGTAATACAATGCATGTTATCGGAACAACTGGTCCTGGTTGGTTTACTTAATCAGGTCCGTGGTTTACTTTCAACTTATACCTGAAAGTGAATGCTAATACATCCCATAATATCACTAGCCACGCCCACTTGTGTCGACATCGAAGTGATCGTAATGTTTTGTTATGTTCTATCGGACAGTCATCCATATTCGGTATGATAATTGACATGTGTCATAGTATCAACTGTACATCTGTATTTTTAAGGTATACATTATAGTTAATTTTAAAAAGTGTGTGTATTGTATTTAGACAATAGTTAAATGTGCAATAATCATGTTCTTCCATAGTACAAGTATCCATTGGGTTTCTAGATGTCTACTAATTATTAGGTACACATTGCATCTCTGTGACATTATTTTGAATAATTATCAATTTTAGAATTATGAATATTATTTGTATTACAAAACATGGTTTATCTGCAGACACTAGTACACACAGACAACATAAAAACCCATCGATATATATTCAAAATCACTATTATTATTATTATTATTCAATTCAATTTAATGTATTACGAATAAAAAGTATAATCCATTAATACATAAATAAAAATATGTGTGATATTATCACTGATAATAGATGTTAGCGTAAATCGATCACAAAACGTAAATAAAAATAAAACATATATAATGCATTACATACATTGTAAATAATAATAATACGAATTATATGGACCGGGATATAATAAATAAACATAGGATAAAATTAATAATTTGAAGGTATATAGTATATATATATACCCTATATACAGATTAAATACAAAATATGGAAATATATAGTGGAAAATAGAAAGTATACAAATGTAATCCAACGATAATGTAAGTTATTGAAATATATATAAATTTATTTAAATTTATTCTTAAGAATAGCACGAAATTAACAAAATTAAGAATGTAATTTTTATATAATTAAAATAAATGAAAAATAATCTAAAATAGAATAAAATGTATTGTTTAGTAAATTAGGAAATCGAAATATTCGCTTTATTATATTGCATTATTCTTAACTTTGTAGCCTGTAATACTAATGCATATTAAGTATATAGTTTGATATTTAAATATATATTACAGATTATGTTAAAAATCAACTGAACCAATAATAACCGAATAAAACATAAAAAAAGTAATGTAATACTAATCACTTTAAAAATCTGTAATAATAATACATTATTAATTTTATATTTTAATAATATAATTCATTTGAAATACATTCAAACACACACATATATATAACCATTCCCATTTTGATAGACATTACTGGCATAGTATTAATAATTTGGTTAATATGATCATTTGGTACATAATTTAATGTCTACCAAATATGTATGGCAATAATTTATCACTTTTGGTATAAATTGTACTTATAAGAAAGTTATATCATAAATATATACGAACTATATTTAAATATTATTTAATAATAATTTAAAAATCTATAGAATAAGTAAGTTTAAATAATGATATAATTAATACTCTATATATTTGATCGATAAATATAATACATTCGTATACTAATTGTTATTAAGTCTATAGACTCACCAATGTCAATGACATATATAGTAGGCTACTATTGCATATAGGCTACTATTGCATATGTTTATAGGGTGTTGATATATATCCATGTTATATTACTTATTAATTATTTTATTATTTATTTATATATTTAACATAATTGCACATGCGTGTAATTATTGTTTACCATTAATTATAGAATATATATCAGAAAATAGTTAAGTTGGAGCGATGCACTATGCAAAATTTCCCAACAAAATTAATCTTAATATTTTCAACAAATTCATAACTTATAAATAATATATTTTTAGTAGACATTATTTTATATATTTTGTATTATTAATTATGTTGAAAAAATAATCAGATATATCACATAGTATATCATAATTAATTAATAGATACATGCTCAACTTTATTGTTATCTTTTAGATAATGACTATCAAGTGATTGTATTTTTTATTTTTTACCAACTAGTTATACTATGACTATATATAAGTTATATATTATATATAATATAACCAATTATAATATAAAATAATAAAATAATAATATAATAATTATAACACTTTAAAATATGTTGTATTTGTAAATTATTAATTTTTTATTTTAATAATATAGTATATTTGAATATATATATATATATATATATATATATATATAACTAATATTAATACAGAATAAACACATAGTAATGTAATAATTATCACTTTATAATTTGTAATTATAGTAAATTAGTAATGTTATATTATTATAGAAAATTTTAAAAATATATATATATAAATGCAAAATTGTATAGAATATATATATATAAAGAAAATAAAACGAAGAGATGATGCATTAAACAATAAAAAATGAAATATAAATTAATGTCAGATTATAATTTTATTTAAATTTAATTTTTATTTAATTTTTTTTTTTTAAACAGATTTTGTTTATTCTATTTAAAAAAGGTCAATTTTTATTATTATTAACTATTTAATTATTTAATTGTTATAACTAATTATTATAAAAATTATCATCAACATTATTATTATTACGAATATAACTATTATTTATTGCTGAACTAGAAAGCTACCGTCATACACCCGCGCAGTTATATTCACCCACACATGTTCACACACACCCCCATTATATACACACCTATCTATATGCACATACACACACACCTATAGGTATACCTAGGTAGGCCAGCGTGCTCCATTACACACATTGACCAGTAGTTGACCAGTAGTTGTACTTTATCCTTATTGTGACGTAATAACGCGGTCCGTCCCACCGCCACCGCCGTCCGCCCCCCCGGGAATTAAGATGATGACCGGAATTAAATATTGACCGGATACGGCGAGGTGAGCGGGGAAACGTGTTCGTGATCAGGGACTCGGCATAAACACATACACGCACACGCTTCCTTAACTCTCGCCCCCGCCACGTAATCCGCATAATAATTACTCGCGCAATAAGGACATGGAAGGACATGTGTTTATACTATTACGTAACGTTATTGTGTTTATTACCGCGCGCGTGAGAGAGTGTGGGCTACTGGACTAGTGGTCAAGCGGTCTAGTAGGTAAGTGGGCAAGTGGATACATAAGTTAGTACTATTCAAACGACTACTATAGTGTCTGTACTATCGAATATAGATCTAATAAAGTGGTTACTTTCTGGTTACAGGTATTTCTTATATTATGTCCTACTGATTTATAGTATAACGTATGGTATGTTAGACATATATGTTTCTACTATTTACAATATTAAATAAGTGTTACAACATGTTTATCTAGTATTTTATCACATTAATATCTATCTATTTATATATTTATATATATATATATATATATATAATATATATATATATATATATATATATATATATATATATATATATATATAAATGTATACGTTTATTCACGGTGGGTTATATGTATGCTTATATGTTTATTATATTTATCAATACATTTTTAATCATATAATTTACTGAATATGTTGTTATTTTACATTTATATTATTCATAAATGTTCATTTATATATGTACACTTAAGTATATAATTATATACTTGAGATAAGCGTTGATCGAATTATTAATTATGTTTCAGTTACTATTATTTACATACCTGTATATATATATATATATATATATATATTTATACATGTGTAATATGTGTATCATAGGTTATAATCATATATTTACACAAGATAGATCAAATAGGGACTTTGAGTGACGTACATAATATCAACAAATAACACGTGTTAAACTGATATAACTAATATAGGCGTGGCCTATATGTTAGGGGCGGTACCATTCTTTAAATAATATTATTGAAAGTTGTAAATAAAGCTAATAAATTAAACGCTGCTAATAAATATTGTAAAATACCACTATTGTTGGTATTGAAATGATATATATATATATATATATATTATTTGTGTGTACATATATATGTGTGTATGTTTATCTATTTATATATATGTTTATCACATGTATTATATTTACTATGAAATCGAGTGTTACAATTTTTATTAATTCTTATATTTGTTTATAGAATGTAATAAATATTTATAAATAAATATAAGTGTAATATATGTGATGTAATAAATGTGATAAATGTATATATATATATATATATATATATATATATATATATGTATATATATTATAAGTATACTTATATGTATACATATAATTACATATAATTATAATAATTCACTTAAATATATATATTATATATATTGAGGTTCCATAAACAATATAATACCTATAGGTACACGAATGTATACATAAATAGGTACACATGTCTACTTAGTATACATATAAGTTTGCTTTCGGTGGTCATACGCTTCCATGATTTAATAACTTGCCACATGTGCGAGAGAAGCATCTATATAGAGACCCAGCATTATACTCCGGTATACATACATGTGTGTGTATTGTGTATACACAATCAGATATATATATATATATATTAGTCTATAATTTTCTGAAATTATTTATAAAGTAAATTAGTAAATTGTAAATATTATAAACACAAATATTACATAACAAATATATGTATGTGTTACGTAACATATGTGTGAGAGAGAGGTGCATGTTGAATGTTGTAATACTAATACCACATACATAGTACCATATATAGTACATCATGTATTGAGATTATTAATATAGTCAGAATATATATATATATATATTAATATTTAAATTATAATTTAATATATTAAATATTTTCTCTTACAATTATCGTAATAAAATTAATAATTTTAACATATAATTTTGAAAGGTACTTTTTTCGATAAAATATTATTATATAATTATAACAATATTGTTAATATTAACGAAATAATACATACTTAGCTCGAATAGATAACCTATAGCTATAGTTATATAAATTGACAGTTGTATTAAAACTAAAACTAGGTAGAAGTGATATTTTAATTTCCATATAAATATATTGATTTATTATTCATACGTCATCAGCATATGTATACCTACATATTCTAATTCCAAATGGTTTGGAAAATAACAGAAATGTTCATCTCTCATTCAACTACGTTTTTATGAATTAGTTATATATGTATAGAAATAAATAAAATAAATATAATAAAAATAATGACTTCTTTTATAGATGTAGATATGAGATAAGATCAGATATGAATTAGTTATATATGTATAGAAATAAATAAAATAAATATAATAAAAATAATGACTTCTTTTATAGATGTCTTCCTATATATATATATATAATAATTATAATATCAGAATATAGGCATGACCATAGTACACGAAGAAGCGCGATGCTTATATAGTCGTTTACTATTAATATATATATATATATATATATATATATATATATATATATATATATATATATATATATTAATAGGTATACTATAGTAGCAATATATAATATAATATATTTATTATAAATTTAATTATTTATGTAGATTTTACACTCAAATATTACAAATAATAGTAACAAATACAATTTATATAATTATAATGATAATAATTATTATTGTTATTTTTTTTTTTATTATTGTTTATTATTATTGATTAATTGATATTTTATTTAAGAAAACATAGAGGCGAAAGTATACATATTTTCTAATGATAACATACATTATTGAAATAAACAAAGAATTATTAATTAAGAATTATTATTATTATTATTATTATTATTATTATTATTATTATTATTATTATTATTATTATTATTATTATTATTATTATTATTATTATTATTATTATTATTATTATTATTATTATTATTATTATTATTATTATTATTATTATTATTATTATTATTATTATTATTATTATTATTATTATTATTATTATTATTATTATTATTATTATTATTATTATTATTATTATTATTATTATTATTATTATTATTATTATTATTATTATTATTATTATTATTGAATTGAATTGAATTGAATTGAATGAATATTTATTATGAATTTTTCAAGTTCGATTTAGTAATAATTAACAATATGTAGTGATAAATTCACAAAACGACAACAAAACGTAGATAGTACACATATAAAAATAACAATAGTAAATTAGAAACGTATCACATGTGCCGGTGATAAAAACAATTAATAATTAAAATTAATAATTTATAAAATTATATATATATACTTATATATATATATGTATAAATAAATATTAAGTTATAATTTTTTTAATATGATTTTTAAAGGTATATAAACTATTTGCTAATACAATATGTTCATCAAGACCATTCCAAATTTTAGCTATTCGATTATTTATTAGATTTTTTGTTACATTTAGTTTACATGTATTCATACTAATTTGCAGAGAATGGCCTCTGGTATTGTAGTTGGTCTTTTTGATATTAATAATAGATGATGTATTCATAGATACCAATCCGTTAAATAGCTTATATACCATAACAAGATCAAATCTAGTTCTTCTGATTTCTAGAGAATCTAGATTTAGGTATATTAATCTTTCATTATAAGGTTTATAAGGTAAACCGCATCTCTCGATTAATCTTCTCGTAAAGAATTTTTGGACATTCTCTAGTTTTATCTTCAGTCCTTTGAATGTCCTGGCATCTAATCCCGGATTCCAGACTGTCGACGCATATTCAAGGTGGGGTCTAGCATATGATATATATGCTTTTCTAATAGCTGGCATATTATTAGTAATGAAACAGCGAAATATACGATTGATAACACAATATGCACTTGTACAGCACACACCAATATGTTCAGAGAAATGTAATGATGGATCAAATTTGATACCAAGATCACGATACGATCTACAGTTTACTATTGAAACATTATTTATAGTATACAATGGTTTATTAGTATTACCTAATGTAAGAGCAGCTGATTTTTTTGCAGCGTTTTCTAATTGCCAAGAATTAGACCATTCATAAAATTTATCAATATTATGTTGTAATTTATATCTATGATCTATGTCATTGGATATAAAACTCAATTTAGTGTCATCCGCGAAAAGATTAATGGATATATCTTTATCAATCACTTCGACTAAATCATTGATATATATTAGAAAGAGTAAAGGCCCTATTACAGATCCTTGTGGAACACCAGATATTATTTTAACTGTATCAGACATTTGATTGTTAACTCTTACTCTTTGAGATCTACCAGATAGAAAACTACTTATCCAAGAATGTATGTTACCACATATACCTAAATTAGTTAATTTGACAAGTAATTTACTATGAGAGACCTTATCAAAAGCTTTAGCATAGTCAAGATATATGATATCAATAAAACTGCATTTATCAATTGCAGTAATCCATTTAGTATAACAATTTAATAGTTGCAGTTCAACAGATTTTTTATGACGGAATCCAAATTGAGATTCAGTAATTAATGAGTTACGTTCTAGATAAAAATTAATTTCCTCAACTAATATACGCTCGAATACTCTAGACATAATTGAGGTAATTGAAATCGGCCTATAGTTTTCTCTATTTGAAGGGTCACCTTTTTTGAATATCGGAACTATATAACTTACTTTCCACATGTCAGGACATACACCAGCTGATAAAGTTTTATTAAATAATATCGTAAGTGGAATAGATAGTTCATATGAGAATTGTTTGAAAAATATTGAAGGGATATTATCTGGTGGCAATGTACATGATAGTGAGAGATTTATTAGATGCTTTCTTATGTTATGCCTATAGAATAAAAAATTATTTATAGTTGAATTATGTTTAGGTGGAGATAAATGAGGAATATTATCATTATCATTAATAAATACAGAATAAAATTGATTATTGAGTATATTAGATTTAACTGTATCTGAAAAAATATATGTATTATCGTCTGATTTAATGGGACCTATAGTGGAAAAAGAGGAACATCTTGAATTAATATAATTATAAAATCGTGATTTGTCATTAGATGATAAAATTAATTTTTCTCTATCGATAGTTAATTTTTTAATGTTATAATCTAATAATTTTTTAATATTTTTCCAATTTATAAAATTATTATGTGAATCTAATCTAGTTTTATAATATTTTAAACATTTTACTTTTAAACGTAGAATATATTTTGGATACGTTTTTTTATTTTTGATATGTTTATAAGCTGGAACATTATCATTAATAATATTATATAAAGTATTATAAAAAATATTAAACATATTATTAATATCTGTTGAATTAGATAATAATAAATTCCAATCAATAGAAGAAAGGGATTGATGTATACTATATAAATTAGACTTTCTAAAATTTAGCCCAACTTTTTGATTTATTTTTAAATTAGCTTGGAAAGGTAGAGAAAATGAAAATGATATATGGTCACTAATATATTTACCAAATCCAAAAGGGGGACATTCATTAATTTTCGAAATAATCATAGGATTATTGGTTAGTAATAAATCCAGCAAATTATTATTACGAGTTGGAAAAGTAATTAATTGAATGAGTGAGTTTTGACATAGACTATTTTCAAATTCGCAATATGTTGATGGGTAATTAGGAAATGTATTATCATTCTAATTATAAAGAGGTAAGTTGAAATCTCCTACAATAATAGTAGGTGAAATTGTATCACATAGTGCAAATAAAAATTTACAAATCGATTTATGAGTGTTAAAATCAGTTGAAGGTGGACGATAAATACAAGATAATCTTATATTTTTAGTAGAATGTAGTACAAGAGTAATATGCTCAATATTATTAAAATTATTGAAATATAATTGAATTGGATTTAAATTAGATTTGCAGATTATCGCTACACCACCTGAATGAGATTTCCTATCATTACGATATATTTTATAGTTAGTATTACCAAAAAGGAGTAAAGCATCAGTATCAACATTTGTTAGAAATGTTTCAACAAGACAAACAATATCATACATGTTAGAACTAAGAATTAACTCTAAATAAGGTAGTTTGTTTCTAACACTGCGACAATTTGAAAACATAACTTTTAAATTAGATGAATTTGATAGTCAGGTTGAATTGTCATTAGAAGAAAAAGATTTTTGATATGTTATAAACGTTATTATTATTATTATTATTATTATTATTATTATTATTATTATTATTATTATTATTATTATTATTATTATTATTATTAATATTATTATTATTATTATTATTATTATTATTATTATTATTATTATTATTATTATTATTATTACTATTATTATTATTATTATTATTATTATTATTATTATTATTATTATTATTATTATTATTATTATTATTATTATTATTATTATTATTATTATTATTATTATTATTATTATTATTATTATTATTATTATTATTATTATTATTATTATTATTATTATTATTATTATTATTATTATTATTATTATTATTATTATTATTATTATTATTATTATTATTATTATTATTATTATTATTATTATTATTATTATTATTATTATTATTATTATTATTATTATTATTATTATTATTATTATTATTATTATTATTATTATTATTATTATTATTATTATTATTATTATTATTATTATTATTATTATTATTATTATTATTATTATTACTACGACTACGACTATTAAGCATTGTTACATATTCAACAGAAGGTAAACAGTGCATGCCATATATGGGCAGTATACGAGGTATCTCCATACTGTTAAACAGGTATTTATATAATTAGCCAGGTATAGCTCTACGTAGCGCAGGCAGGCTAATCTCGCGTGTTCCTCTATCTATCTCGCAGCGGTACCCACAACAACGATGACCTAGATCCGGAGTAAACAATCCCAGGCCACGCCCATCGAGCCGACCACGTGATGAACGCTGACCAATAGCCGCGCGTTGGTTTTCATCACACGCACACACAATAATACAATAATAAATATAGTGATGGCCGCGGTAATAAAGCTGACTGACCGACGCTATTGCGGACACTGTCCGTAATGGTTATTATTCGGCTACTGGCTTCCGGTTTACATCTAGCTGACCAACGCACGAGTAATAATAATTCCATCTTATCCACTCCTACTTCACCTCCATCTCCCAACACCGCCATTGCGTGTATTGGTGTGCAAAGGTGCGCCGCACACGTACACATATGTTCTATATATACATGTAACTATAGTTCGGGTGCGGCTAGATTCTGATAT
This sequence comes from Osedax fenrisi, assembly GCA_964019155.1. Lineage (NCBI taxonomy): Eukaryota > Metazoa > Annelida > Polychaeta > Sabellida > Siboglinidae > Osedax > Osedax fenrisi. The sequence continues at coordinate 98,003,817 of OZ025239.1, forward strand.
TACGTTATACTTACCCGCACACAGCTACACCGCACACCATAATCCGCACACCTGCACACATATAGGGATGAGCATAGTGCGCACATACACTATAGTAATGCGCACACACACTATAACATATATTGTAACCTATACGTATAGGTGTGTATAACATACAGGTTGTAAATTGGTAACGCTATTTATATTACTACACTGAGATTTACATATATTTAATAACACTTTATTGTAATAATACATATATATATATATATATATATATATATATATATATATATATGTTATATAGTCTATAGAATAAAGCACACACTATAGTATCTATATTGTATACAATATATTGAATAATGGTTATCTGCGTTTATTACAATAATCATAACACGAATACCCCTGAAAATATACAATACCCCCTGTTATCAACCTCTCTCACTCTTTATCGCTCTTTATCGCTCTATCTCGCATTATCCCGTGTTATCTCTACATATTGGTAACGCGGCAATAATCTCCCACAATAATAGCAGTAGTCATAGATTTAAAACACTTGAACACACACGCACACATACACACATGTAACACATAACATGCACGACGTGCAGTGTACGTATAGATTACAATCCAATGTGCATATATGTCTATAGACGATTACCTATATATTCCCCTCTATAGAGGGGAACATATTGTCAATTAAAAAAATATATAATGATGTATACATATATGTGAAAAGTAAAGAAATAAATAATTACAATAATACGTAAATGATTCATTATACCACTATAAGTATACTATAGTATACACTATAGTATACTATAAACTATAGTATATACTATAATATAGTATATATATAGTATAAACAGATAATAGTATATGTCGTACGCCGTACGTATATACTATAGCGGGAATATGCGTGTACATCGTAAGTTCATGTTAATACCCTAATACTTCTGACATGCATACTAAACATAACATTCTATATATATATATATATTGTAACCTGTTAACCTGTGCCGTTGACACCTGGCGACATCGATGACAGCATCTCTCCAACTCCTCTGAGGCTCGAATCATGATGAAGATAGTCCCATATAAGTTTTTCTTTATTCTATCCAGCCATCTTTGCCGTGGTCTCCCTCTGCTTCTATAACCCCCCATTCTCCTACCATCACTCCATATCCCATTCCGCCTGCTCTTATAACATGGTCAAAGTAACATAATGATACCTTGACTATCCTTGACTCAAGCGTCCATCCTGGTTTTATATTACCAATAACCCATACATTTGTCTTTCTGTCGATCCATGTTACTCTTAGCAGATATATATATATATATATATATATATATATATATATAGCTAGATATGCATATATATAACATAAGACAATTATAATAAGCTATAGCTATGCTATTACATATAGATATAGAGATATATAAGTTAACGTTAGACTGAAAATTGATAACAAATACACATAATATTATACATACCAATGTAACAAGCAACGTATAATAAACTAGTGCACTATAGGTATAATAAGTGTTATATAGTTGTTACGGTTATAAGTTATAACTAAACGAATGTTCAAAAATACATTACATTATATATATATATATATATATATATATATATATATATATATGTATGATAAATTGTCATATGATATTCGACTATAGTTATCCTCCTCCTCCTCGTCCCGCTCATCCCGCCAGCCTCCCGGAGGAATGCCTACATCTCTAACGTCTCTCCCTCCCTCTCTCCCTATCCGTTGCCATGACGACAGCGGCTTTACGACACTTCCGGTGCGCGCTTACAGTTATCGGGTCAGAGGTCACGGTATCACAACGCGTCTCTCTCTCTCACACGAGGCAGCACCGGCACCAGCACCTTATTGCTCTCGTAGGACCACTCGAGTTAATGCGACGCGCTCACCACGCACTTCACTGCGGCGTATACGTGTAGGCGCGTGTATATATACGCGTATATATACGTATATATGCGTATATATGCGTGTATATATGTGCGACTTACGTGATATATTCCGAATAGTAAATAAAATTATCATAAAATATGTATCTATTCGATTAATCACCCAGCGAAATATTATATATATATACATATATATATATATATATATATATATATATATAAATGTGTGTTCAAGGGGCATAAATATTTGTATATATGTATGTAAATTATAATAACTAATTCATGTTGTTGACTATATTATTCAAAAGAACTCAATACATTTATACTCATTTTTCTCATCGAAATATTACATATACAAATATATAAGTATATATTTACTATACTAAATATATATTTATAATAATTGATGAAAACTATATATATATGAGCAATATTGGACGTATTACAAATGGGTTGACTAACCCATTACTTAAACATATCCCTAATCTATTAGCATAACGTAACGAGCGTATTGGTAATGTCATGCTATAGGAATACACGCTAACCTATACATGTTATGGGTTATACCAGCGCGGCTACAGCAGTGATGCAGTGGTCATCGACTAATGCATTGTATGTATATACTGAGTGTGGAATACTAATACTGTATAAAGAGTGAAAACTATTACCACATATTTTTACTAAGGATGATTCGAAAATTATTTGCTAAATCTGTGCAACTCGTGCATATGTGTGTATATTCGCAAAGCTTATATACCCGGGGTTTCTATCGTGTGCTTTTACATCTTCATTATTTTTCAATTTACTATTCTCATTCAATAAATATATATATATATATATATATATATATTAACAGTATAAACTTCATGCATATGTGTATTGAAACATCACTGTTATCACTTGCGTAGCTGTTTGCTATCCCCTCAGTCATAACGAAACTTACTACAGTATATGTAAGATATTACTATAGTATATATATATATATATATATATATACATAACTATAGCCTATCTCATGTTAGTAACATGTATCGGTTCAAACCCTATACTGTAATAATTAACCCACCACCATAACCTATCTATATAACCCATATATGGGCTATAGCTATATCTGATTATGTATACGTTGTAACAATGTGACCTATTACCATATAGCTTTAAATTATGGTAATCAGTAAGGAGACATTACCTGCAGGTAATGTGTTGCAGTTAGTATTTCAAAGGAGCCCACTTGTCATTATATCAACGTGTTAAAACAATAAGTATATGTTATCGATACATGTTCAATACCAACATATAGTTGTATCGATACAATTCTAAATCATTTATTAATAAAAAAAGATATGATATTTTAATTAAAATATATTATTTTTAGGTTTTATTGATATATAAATATTAGGATATATCGTCAACCAACATTAATATTGATAACTATTAGTTTAACTATTAATAACTATTAGTTAATAAACATTATCGGATAACATCCTATTTCGCCTATCTGTACAAATAATACAAATATCGTAGAAAACGAACGTGATACGATAACAATATAGGTGGAGTCGAACATTTAAAATGTACTTAATAAATATATAATAATTATTGTAATCAGTTTATTTCAATGTAGTATATAATATGATAACCTACATTATTTATCAATATTATTGTACTGACGTATACTTTATTAAATCCATTTTATATGAGGTTTACGGGTATTATAAAAATATGATTATAAATATCATAAGACTCAAGATTATATATGATGATGATGAAGATGATGACGATAATGATGATGATGATGATGATAATAATGATGATAATGATGATGATGATGATGATGATGATGATGAATATATAGTTAAACACTAAAATAAATATTAAATTATTTCTCGAAAATGTACTATATAGAAAATATACTTTTTTATTTTCATGGATATTTCTATAGAAATACAAATAATAAAAGTAGGTAATACAGACATACCACCTAAAATAATATAATAAGAAAACAACACAATAAATTAATTATAACAAATAATAGAATTATATATAAATATAGAAATATATATAATAAACAATGTTTTCATTGTTATCATACAAAAATAATATATAATGTCAAAATAGTTAAAAAAGAGCGAATACTATAAACCTCAACTCTAAAGTTGACATTGTAGTATGACGTAACAATATTGGCTACGTTGCGGATATCGGTGTGTGACAATGAGAACGCAGTGATACGCGTGCGCGCGTACGTATACATACGAGCGCATGCGCGTGTATCACGTGAAGGGGGCGTGTCGGATAATTAGCGTGATACCGCGTGGTCATAGATATTACGTAATCGACTACGCCGTCGGCGCCGCTAGGGTCGCTACCGGATATCGATTATTGACATCTCTAAGTGGTGGTAGCACCACTGGTCGCAATCAATGTCCGGTCGTATCCGCCTATTATTAATAATATCGATATCGAGATGGAGCGCCCCCAAGTGAGCATTCGTTGCGTCACCCTAATTACGTAATAACAATGGTGTTTACAACAATGGATTACGTACTATAATGGCCGTGGTCACTAACGGACCGACGTTGATTATGAATTCTATTGATTTATTTCATAAAGTAAAATAAATCATTGATGTATATAAACATATATGCCTGATGTGTGTGTGTGTATGTGACGTATATGTATATATATATGTATATGAATTTAATTGAATAGCTAAATCTATATATATATATATTGTTTCTTAATTACTTAATGAAACCAATACTATTAATTCATAATGAATAATATTTTATCATTTCATTTTATATATAAATTATATAAAACTTCTTCAACAATTCTGAAAATGTATATATACTTCGACAATGATTTTTCCTTTGTAAGTATACAACTCATTAAATAACTTATGTTTTTTTAAATATATATAAGGATATGACTATAATTAAATTCCCTACGGATTAATGCCCCAACATTTTCTACCACTGTACATCTCGCTCTCTTTTAAACAGAATAATGTGTTCTTAAATAATAGTTTCTATTTATATTTTCGTTCAATATTTACCATTCGAATTGATGACTGCACCTCTATTAATTCTTTATAGTTAATTCCAAATCGGTACACTATCATTAAATCTCAACATTTAAACTCATTTCCATAACCATTACACCTTACAAGTATTACATATTACACCCGTTACTAACATGCATACTATTTGTTTACCATATATGGTATATATATGCGTATACGCATATGTCACATATTTCATTATAACTAAACCCTCACAATATCCCTTACTCCATTCCACTATTATAGAATATACTCATAGTACCTATTCAATCCAGGCTTACACTTACTTTATCATCAATCTTAAATCCTGCATATTCCCTATGTAAGTTTCATATATTTCATCGTTTTCTAACACCCCTTGTTATTTAATAATATTTGATTAAATGTTATTTTTATATTATTGTATATTACATTTATTTGTTTGAATTACTAGGGGTCACTTTATTATTGTTTATTCCATTATCTATATCTGTATATATCTGTATTTATAGTTGATTACATATATTTAGTAATGAATTATCTAATATTATAATAAATACAATATATTTATAAAAATATAATTAAATAATATCTATATACATTTTAAATTTAATGTTCACTGATAGGTTTCTTACTTACGTTTATTTGTATTCCCGTGATACTTATATATAAGTTAACTATATATAGTAGGGTTAATCAATTCACTTTTGGTCACAACATATCTTCTCTATTTATTTCGATTTTATACGTTAACGAATAATCTTCTTGTTCCATTATTTCACGTCATCAAACAGTCCTTTCTGGGGCTTTGTTGATTTTTAGCTAACATTTATTAATTAAGGAGATAGTTAGATTTCTAACAAATATATTTGTCATCATTTCTTTATACGTTATTCCAAGTAGATTTATGTACGATTTATTCTCGCATGCGTATATATTCTTTGTCGTATATTCATTAATAGTATATTATTACTAGTACTATCATATGTTAATAGTAGCAGTACTAGTGAATACATAAATTATATTTAAGCTTAAATCGGATACGTTTGCTATTCCACATGGTTTATAGCGTACCATTGTTGGTGTTATTTAGGCTATCCTTACTTTGATAGTAGAATCACAAGAACCATCCTTTACATAAGCGTTACAGTCAATTATTTGAAATGTTGACTTCTTCAAGTTTGTTTCCATAGAAGTATATATCTGCATGATAATTACTATCGTTACTATTGAGCACTGTCTCACTCTTTTCTCACACGCTGATCTCCATACCGTAATATATAGCACTTTCATACAGTTTGTCATTTGATTCTTATATCTCTTGATTTCTACCAGCTATTAAATCTATGTCAATAGCGAATTTCAGGTAATCTTCAAATCTATATAGATGAAATTTAGTTGTGATGTATATCTGACATTATTTTCTCAAGAAATACTTTTAAGTATTGTATTTGCCTTGTACACTATTTATCAGGACATGAATTAAAGAATTTTCGTAAAAGGATTTGCCTATAATTATAATTTCATGATTGATTTCAAAATTATTTAGCTATGATCATACTCCATCATGTCAGATGCGAATTGAAGCTTTCTTAAAATCGTTAAATTTACGGAACAAGTTTTTTGATTATTCAGATGTTTTCCATAATAATTCTACATTTGAATATGTGTTCGACCGTGCTTTTTTTATTCCTTTTTTATTTCATTCCTGTTGGTTATTCTGATAAGATGTTTTCAAATATTGGATACAGTCTATTAAAGATTATTCTTTATTACATTTTAGTAGAGTGACATATTAGGCTAAGCCTTCTGAAATGTTGACATTTCTTGAGATTAATTTTCTTGGGAATGTGTATCACTAAATAGTTGGTCTATTGAGTTGGCCATACTTTTGTTATCTATTCTTACTGATGGAGCTTTATGAATTCCTTCAATACAGAAATGTCTTCTTATTTTAACAGTTCGCTAGGTATAGTATCAACTTATCAACGAGTTTATCTTTATAGTGTGTATCAATCTACGGATCAGGGAGCCTATTAATATCAAACGCAGTCGCTTACTTTGTGGACCTCTGTTTGATCGTAACTTAAGTTTTATGTTTCATAACATAAGGTGGTGTTAATACATGTTACACTACGGATGATGTCTGTTCATGGGTATGTTCTAGTGTCGCTGGAACGAGTTTGTATGTAGGGGGGACCAACCAATAAAAATAAATTGTGTGGTAAATGTGGGGGGGACCAATACATAGGAGGTCCCCCTAGATTTTAAAGTGGGGGGGATATCCTCCTGTCCCCCAGTTGCAGCGCCAAGTATGTTATTATGTTATTTCGAATAATGCTTGGTCTACACCATTGTAGTTTTATTATATGATACATTTGGTTATGTATTTGTCTATTATGAGAGTATTAAGCAATGAATCTAGAGTTGTTATATATGTGGAGGGTATTGACGATTACTAGTGTATGTCTTGTTGCGAATTCAAGAATTATTTATCCTCGACCGTTCATTTCCAAAATGTCCTGAAAAATTAGCGAAATGGTTGTGTTTCTTTTTCTATGATCACGTTAAAGTAACATTGAACTATTATTAAGTATTTTCTCTGTGATTACTTTATTATACTATCTACATTATTGTATAATTCCTCAATTTCCATATATGTGCATTTTGTTGTTGAGTATATATATGAAAATTATTTATATTCATAGGGATTGCTTAAATCGTATTGATATTATTCAGCTTGATATTACAGAATAATTTAAGACATCATTTATTATTCCTTTTTATACTATGCATATAACACCTTTAAACCTCTAATATCCTCTCATAACTCTCATATACTTTATACCACTAGCTAAAGTGTTTACCAGGGCGTGGCACTAAGAGTCAGTATGAGATAACTCGGGATCAAAAGTGGTATACGTTACCTATCCACTCCATTGGGGTGCATTAGTCAGGAGCAAAGTATTGATTTTCTGTAGACTTTACATAACGTTGGATATAGTCCGCATAAGTATGAAGGCTGACTGCATACTCTACTATAAGGTAGATGTTAAAGAGTATTGGTTATAGGTCATTAGTGAATATCGAATTTATCTTCTTCCTTTATTTCACAATGTTTTATTAAGTCTTTTATAAATCTAATTTTAAATTAGTTTGTGTTATTTACATGCCTAGTTTTATAGTTAATATATCAGTAACATATTATTAAATATAAGTGAATAGTTGATTTAGATATCGATATATTATGGAATGAAATCTTGTGCGGTTATTTACTTTGCTAATAATGCATTTGATTTTATTTGATATATAGTTTATTATAGGGAATACTGAAGTACATAATAATTTTCATATATTATTATTTGTATGAGATTAATTTATATTTACATCTGTATCAGTAAATTACTGACAGTAATATATAATGTTCATATCTTTTCGAAATATCTTATATACTGGAGTAATATACAATATCATAGTATAATAAGGGAGGTAACTATGAAGTTCATTGATAACTGCAAATAGTATTATTTTCTTGGCGGTTATATAATCTAGTTTAATATTATATGCTCGGTCTATATACAGACTAGTTAGTAAAAGTTAGACTATGTAATCAACTTGGTAAAAGAAAGATTTTATTGGATCAAGTTGTTTTGTGGTTTTAATAGTGATTTGGTTATTAATAGTAATTTGGATATTCATTCTATGGCTACTCTATTATTTTCGATATATATAGGTCCTATTTTTATACCTAATTATTTATATATATCGCCAATAGTAAATATATTTACTAAACTATAGTTTATGGGAAGTATTGCCCATTACTATACAGTTATATGGTTTATATAAATTATATATTTCCTTGACTTTTCCAGTTCAAATTATAAAGTCTATATAAAATATTCCAGATCAATACTAGCTCTAGGTTATCTAACTATATCTATATAGATAGATAAATGACCTCGTACATAACAAAGTATACAATAATTATAATAGTGAAAACAAGATGAATATTTACTTAGGATATTATACCTGTGTATGTTGCATGTCACTTATTCACTATCACATGTGACCTATAATTTATGTGTTAGATTTAAGTTAAGAGGGAACTGAACATGTATATATACTCCTCTATAGAGGCATGGAGATTAATAGGTCAGACTATGTTTAGGTCATATTTTAGATTACACTAGAGTTTTGTTTAGTTTGAATGAATCATATAGGCCAGGATATATTGTTTAATGAGGACGCATATATGCAGGAATATATGTGGGAATATATGTAGTTATATATGCGGGAATGTATATATATATATGTGTGTGTAGTATGATATATGCGAGAAAAATATAAATAATTTCATATTTTGAAGCCCTTCAGAGGAAATCAAAATAAACTTATTTAGGGGAAAGTCTCCGATTACCGACCCCCTCCTAATACCGACCCCCTCTCGTATCTCAGTAACTATAAGAGATATCAACACATTATATATACATGAACTGTTAGTAATTTAATGATAAATATGAATAATTATTTTGTTTAAAAAAATATCTAATCCTATAATTGTTATTTAATCAAATGTAATATTATGTTTTTACTTTTTAAATATTTGAATAATAACTTTTTAAAATCATTGTAAATACATTATTAATTAAAAGAAAATTTAATTGTTTGCATAATATTGTAGATCAATAACATGTTTATAAATATTATAAAAATAATTTAATATGAATAAATATTAACCAATATATCTTAATTATAGCAACATATGTGATTTTCCTATTACCGACCCCCTAAATTACCCTAATACCGACCCCATATGATTTATGATATCCAATCAAAATTGATCTGTATTTTACTTTAAAATATGTCGTAAATTTGTTATGTATTATTGATATAGATTTAGGATTCATGATTCCAGTTGATTATATACATACTGATTAATAAATAAATATTAAATAATTATATACAATATTTTATTATAATTACTATAAAGTTTAAATTTAAATTTAATATATCCATTAAAACATAAATTCAATAAAAAATTAATTGCGTGCATGTTATAATTAATTATATTTATGTATATCTACTTATGTATATCTACTATTTTTATTGGATATTATAATACTACAATTATTTATACCACTATTATTTTAGGGGGTCGGTAATAGGAGAAGGGGATCGGTATTAGGCACATGTATCCGATTACCGACCCCCCTGTTTATTCTTGTAAATATAATTATATCAAACATTTAAAATATACACATTATTCATTGCCATAATATTACCCCAATTACAAAATGTCATATACATATATTTAATATTGAATAAGTTATTACAAATAATCATTTAGGGGTCAGTAATCGGAGACTTTCCCCTAAACCATAACATATACAAAAATAATGTTGTATTCTAATACATATTAATAATTATTATTATTATTAATATTACATAGTATAATATGTAGTATTATATATATTTATAGTTTGATATGTAGGATGAATGTATAGAATGGCTTGATTAGGTCTAGTACAATGTTCAGTTGTATCTGAAGGTTCATTACTGCCCTCCGAAACATCAGTATACTCTACATTTTTATAATTGTAGATTGATACCCAATTGTCCGTTATAATTATATTATATATCTAATCGAATAGTTATTGTGTAGCTATATATATATATATATATATATATATATATATATGATGTGCTTAATAATTATACCATATGTTATATAATAACAGTAGTCATATATATTAACATAATAATAACTCAATCTATTACCATATTACAATGTCATTATTATACACTATAGTGATAAATTAAATAATACCATATATGGCATCATACCATTTTTTATATTCCACTTACTTATTATATAATATGACTATAGTCGTATATCGTATAGATATATTAAATATGTGAATAACCACAATAATAATATGTAATATTTAACAATATACGCAAACCATTATTATCATTATTATCATCATCATCATATTCATCATCATAATTATCAATAATCAACATCATAACCATAATCATATTATTATTAGTATTATTTGTATTTTTAAAATAATAATATTTATTATTATTGTCGTTTTATATTATTTTAATGATCAATAATATTTATATATATATATATATATATATATATATATAAATGTACTATTAGTATACGTTATGTATATAATAAGTCTTAATATATTATATAAAAATGAGAAATCAATGACCAATGAATAATTTGCAACTTATATTGTATTCTAGTAATAATATATATTGTACTGTTTATTCATCAAAGCATTGTTATGTAAGCTAAACCAGAATGTATATGCATTCATCATATAAAAACGCCCACTCGTGCCAACATAAAGAATATTTATTATTTTAGCATCTTATTATCATTGATAAATAAACCCATAACTGATTTGCAATTCAAATCATTTGAGTATTATTTTATATAATAATAACATATTCAAATTTCTTATTATGTAGATAAGCTTTTGATATATCGTCAATATGTTGTTCAAACAGAAATATTAGTGTATTTATTATATGTTGCACATACATGTATATGTATATCTAAATAAATAAATATATATATATATATATGTGTGTGTATGTGTATGTGCGTATGTGTGTATGTGTTTGTATGCCTGCATGCATGTGTATGTATGTATGTAAATGTGTATATATACATTTATATAGATATATTTATAAATATATATACGAACAAATAATTTAAAATAATATAATAGAATCTAGAAACAAAGCAATATAAATGACACATACTCAGCATTTGTCTTCATTTGTCGACTAAGTATTAATTCATTTCTAGCGACGTGAGTGTTCGTTAGGTGAACATTTTATTACTAAGATTACGTAATTACCAATCCGGAAGTCACTGTTTGCAAGTGTGTTTCTCAGCGGTCTACCTGTTAACACCTCTGGCCGAATCACGTGATAATGGTTATTAATAATTAAGCCTTGAGCAATGCTTAGCCATCAGTATTATACTGCCTAATTAATTAATACCCATTTCGTCAATATCATTATCTCAGTATTAATACCACTCTCCATTATCAAATATTATTATTATATTTATATTGTAATTATCTCTATTGTTATAATATATATATATATATATATAATTATATATTATATATATAATTACATAGTTATGTATTATATAAGCACACTATTTCCATTTACTACTACTACTACTACTACTACTACTACTACTACTACTACTACTACTACTACTACTACTACTACTACTACTACTACTACTACTACTACTACTACTACTACTACTACTACTACTACTACTACTACTACTACTACTACTACTACTACTACTACTACTACTACTACTACTACTACTACTACTACTACTACTACTACTACTACTACTACTACTACTACTACTACTACTACTACTACTACTACTACTACTACTACTACTACTACTACTACTACTACTACTACTACTACTACTACTACTACTACTACTACTACTACTACTACTACTACTACTACTACTACTACTACTACTACTACTACTACTACTACTACTACTACTACGACTACTACTACTACTACTACTACTACTACTACTACTACTACTACTACTACTACTACTACTACTACTACTACTACTACTACTACGACTACTACTACTACTACTACTACTACTACTACTACTACTACTACTACTACTACTACTACTACTACTACTACTACTACTACTACTACTACTACTACTACTACCACAATTTTCTTACTCATGTGTGTTTGTTATCTGAGAATAAAATGCCTGTTTTACAATATAATTATAACTTATTTTCCCAACGAGCAAATAAATAAAATGTATCCATTATTAAAATACACAGTCATAACTTTGTGAAATGTTACTGGTTTAAATATTTTATAAATATTCACATAGAAATAGATATCAAGATTTGAATAGATTGTACTTAACATTTTATATACGCGTAGAACTAGAATAAGTAATACATTATTACGATCATATTTTACAATTGTATACAATTACAAATGTAAAAAATAATAGATTAGTTAGTTTATGGAATTCATTAGATAATTAAATGATAACATATATTTGTATATCGTCTCTTACAAATAATATAAACAAAATATATGTTGACAGTATTTTTTTTGACACACATATATAATTAGTTTTTAATTAATTTTATTAGGTATTACTAATTATTTGCATTCTTATTAGTTAATTTCCATTATAACATGAATGGGTTGAGGTATATATATACAGTAAACTCTATGTAAGTCGGACTACGGATAAGTCGGACTTCTCGATAAGTCGGACAAATTTAGTTGGTTTGGTTGGATTTGTATCTATTTCCATGTTAAATTAATCGGATAAGTCTGATAAGTTGGATTGGATATGTCGGACTTTTCTATAAGTCGGACACATATTAGAGTCATTTTTATGATTTTTATACTGGATAAGTCGGACTTTTTATAAATTGTCAGAAATGTTTATTTTACATAATGAATATTATAATTTTATTAAGTAATATTATTGAATACAACATTTTATGTTGTTGATTGTTGCATAATTACATATTTCGGTAACCATTTAACTCGCGCTGCGCATTTCATGTCTTATTTACATGATATTCTTAATCTCGGATAAGTCGGACATCTCGCTAAGAGTGACACTTTTCCCGGTCCCTTGCAAGTCCGACTTATCGGAAGTTGACTGTATATATATATATATATATATATATATATATATATATATACATATATATGTATATTAAAGTTATCGTTAAGGAGAAAGTAACTAATACGGACACTTTAACAATAAATGATCTTGACATTTTATGACTCAATATTGTTATTCAAATTTACAATATATTAATATTATATGATTATAGATATTATTGTGATTTTAAAATTGTATTTAATCTTTTTATTCAATAGATAACGGGGGTGTCCGTATTAGGTACCCATGTCTGAATACGGATACCCTGTGTTATAATACGGACACCCTATATACCACTAGATAAACTATATATTATTGATGAACCAATGAGATAAATTAAAATTACATTATTTATAACTAATTGTATGAATAATTTAATATAATTTAATTAGTAACTAATTTATTAATTTTTACTATTTTATTAATTAATAATACAATGTAAGTATCTAAATAATAACATTTTTAGATTTAGCTTCATTGGTGGTATTAATATTATAACGCACGCGAATTTTACTATAATAAGAATAGTTCTCACGCTGAGCGCTGATTGGTTATAGGGTGTTCGTATTAAGACATCTATAATGTCCGTATTAGGGACTTATATGACCTCTAGATATATGATTATAACTTAATTAATATTTGATAAAAATATAGCAATTATGTATATGATGTTTATACTATTAAAATTTTTCATAATATATTGATTTGTTTTATATCGATACATTTGTATACTTTTGAGAAGGTTTTGAGTTGAATTTTTTTTTTATAAATTAAAATCGTAATAAAAAAATCAGTTTATTGAATATATAAGCCATTTTGAATTATTAACAAATACAAAATAATTATTTTGACTATTTATATAATTATGAATATTGTGTTGTATACATAGGTATACATTTGTATACATTTTGTATCCTATAGGATTTATGGTTTCTGAGATACAGACAGTGTCCGTATTCGGTTACTTTCCCCTAAATATTAAAATTTATAAACAATAATGTAATACTGTATAGTTTATTACAGATCATAGAGTTGTGAAAAAATCAAATTATTTAAATTAAATATTATTAAAGGTGCGAATGAATTTTCGTGTTATCTCCTTATGTTTATTATATTAGTTAAGATTATATAAAATATATTAAATTATTCAATTCAATAGTTAATAACTTAATATAAATAACAAATTACTTATTTTAATTACATTAGTATAATATAATATAACATATACTATAAAAAGAATATAACTGTAATATAAAATTATTTAGCATTGTATGTGTATTTTAATGTGTTAAAATGTATTTTAACATTTTATATAATATATTTATTTATAAGAAATTTCTAAGTAATATTTTAATAAATTTCTGGAGATTAAGCGGTTAAAATATAGTTAAATATATACTTTTTATTTGTATGGTAACTGGGAACCGTTGTTATTTAAATTATTTAATAAAATCCATTGTTTATTTCAATTACGTTATATATATAGTATAATTGGCAAATATGTTAGGTATACTTACGATTGTATATTTGAGTAAATGTAATGCATGCAATCAATAATAATAATACATATATGTATGTATTATAAAAACAAATAATAATTTATAGATGTAACAGTTGATAATTATTATTAACTTGATAATTATTATTAACTTAATAATAAGTAATATATTTTTATAAATTGTTGTTAAGTTGATATCACATACTAATAAGATTGATTTCTAAGTAATTATATACACTATAGCTTATACATGAATAGTATATATTACATACGTATACCGTGTTTCACATAGAAAGAACAATACATTAATAATATACATTGCAGTGTGTACTTTACTAGAGTGCGTGATACAGTATATGTGTGTGTGTGTAATGTAACCCGCACACATGTTTGCTGCAGTTTATTGAGCGAGTCCGCTGCGTGTATACACAACATCACGTGATATTTAAATTATGTATTTTCGCGCCCTCCCTACACGCCGACGCACAGCACAGCGTCAAGCGTAAACAGAACGATATTTATTTTACTTCAAACGAAATTGACAACATATTAATTACTTAAACATTTGTTGTATATTTCAACGCCGATCTAGTTAGCCTCGCGAGATAGGCGTGATTAACTGCGCGGAGGAGGGGGAGGCGGTGGCGGTAGTGGTAGAGGGGGCGTGGCTTGCCGTAGATTAAGTCGCGTGGGCGTGTCGAAGACGGTAGCAACACGGTATCTAATTGATTAAAAGCTAATCAACGACCGCTTTCATCTGTACTTGACGTGTGTGTCCCCCAAGACTTGTGTATTCACTTAACTACAACGTGCACAGTAGTAGCGTATGAGTAACGTACAAGTGATTAAGTACAATTATCTTTGTAGAAAGTACAAGTAACGTAATACAAACATAGTAGTAATTCAGACATATAGGGTCGTGTATAATACAGTTAACTACAAGTTAACGTATGCGCATGTACTGCCACCTAGCGAGCTATCTATTGTATACAATACTATTGTATACAATATCGTGTTTCATACACTTTAACATATACATTACAGTAACGATGTAGATAACCTCTACAAGTAATGTAACCTGCGACCCCGATTTTATAAGTAAACCCTATAACATCTAATAGTAGTAATAGTATTTTGATATATTAAGTACACTATATGGGTGTAAATTAGTGAGAGTCTTAAGTTAGTATATACATAAAGCTAGTGTATATACATAAAGCTAGTGTATATACATTGTAAGACTATTGTGGGTATACCCGTATAGTTAGTGTAAACAAAACGTGGTGCTTCACTAACGTTAATCTAATTGTAAGCGAAAGAAGTCAAACTAATAAACGTTCGGGTGCGTGTGAGTGTGCGAATTGATGTGCGGGTGCGTTCACGTTATCTACAATCTATCATAATCGCAATACTTCTACTTATTAGGATAGTTATTAAACTGATATTATTATGGAATATTTATTATGATAATATCGCTCTCTTTTACAATTTACAAAACAGAAATCAAAAAAAAAATAAATAAATAAAATATATTAAATCAACATTCATCCAAATTACATAACATTTACATTCGTTCAAGTCAAGTCAACTAATTGCAATTTACAAAACAGAAATCAAATTATATAAAAAACAAATAATAAAATATATTAAATCAACATTCATCCAAATTACATAACATTTACATTCGTTCAAGTCACGTCAACTTATTGCAATTTACAAAACAGAAATCAAATTATATAAAAAGCAAATAACAAAATATATTAAATCAACATTCATCCAAATTACATCACATTTACATTCGTTCAAGTCAAGTCAACAAATTGCAATTTACAAAACAGAAATCAAATTATTTACAAAAAAAATAACAACATATATTAAATCAACATTTTATCATTATACTTCATGCACAATATATTTATAAATGTCTACATACAGTTATACATGTAGTTACCATACTACATATATATATATATATATATATATATATATATATATATATATATATATATATATATATATATATTTATATAGAAATATATACAAAATTGTAAAATAACATAAATGTTATTTTAATATATTAGGACAGAACCTTCATCATAATCACATCATAACAAATGATAGTGCATGCATCGTATGACATATAAGGATACATATATATATATATATATATATATATATATATATATAGTAATAGTTTTAAGCTCCATATATGGTTTATAAACTTGTTTTCGCATCAAATCGATTACGGGATAAACGTAGATGTATTTATATTGAATAATTAGTATGTATGGGGGAAATGTATCTATTACGTACAACTATAGTGTTATGTGTATACTGTATACATTATACAATGTATACAGTATACATACAGGAAGTCACGTAATCAACAACAATATAACAATTATAGGAATTAAGTTACGTAAGAGTACACTCATGTTTCACACTATGTGTATGTGTGTATAGTATTATAGGTGTATGTGTATGTATTGTAGTATATGTGTATGTGTATGTATATGTGTATGTATATGTGTATGTATATGTGTATGTATAGGATAGTCTGTATAGATTTTTGTAAATATTTCCCATAAACTAAATATATATAGTAGTGTATTAAATCAACAATATAATTAAAATTATAACATATATATATATATTTTGAAATTGCTTTGAAAATTACTACTACTTTATTTATAGAATTATATGGAATAATAAGTTACGCCTTATATGGTACATTTCACTCACACTCATGTATCCATAGATTGTGTAATGAATCAATGGTATTCTATTACGAATATAACTTATAAACTATAACTAGGATATGATAGCCGCACATGAACAACTATGCCCACAGGTACACTGAGTCACACACACACCTACACACACACACCTACACACACACACGCGCGCAAACACACGTACACATGCATACGTATATAATGTAGACTATATATAGCATATGCGCATCGTATATGATATACTGTACTTATTAGTTACTTATAACCTATAGGCATAATTTACTATGTTAATGGAAAACGTATATATAACATATAGGTTTAAAAAAGTATACTTTTATTAGGTACATTTGTTAAGTACTCTATAATATAATATCTTCGTATATCACGAACCATTACTATATTACTATATTAGTATATGATATAACTAATTAAACTATAGTTAAACTATACACCATATACATTATAATACATACATCCTAATATTAGCATATATATATAATAATATTATAATATTATATTACGTACACGTACATGTATACCTTATTATATAATCAAACATACAAATTATACATAGGTGGTGCGATGGTGCGATAACTACTGTGCGACGGTGACGTAACACCCCCGCAAACACACACACACACTTTTGATCTATTGCGCGATATCTATTGCGCAATACTTTCGTCTTCTGTTTTATGGTGCACATCCTGTTATATATAATCTTATGTAAGTAATTACATTGACATTTAATTTGTGTTATTTGTGTAATTTGCTTAATTACCAACCCCCCCCCTTAATTTATTATTTGTTATTTATTTCCAATATTTTATAACATGGTTCTTTGTTATATATACATTATACCATTGTAATATATAAATAACTACTTCGGTATATCGGAAGGATAATGCTTCACCTGTTTAGGATGTATGATGGTCTAAACACTTTCCGAACAATAGATTTAAAAATATTATTTAGAATTGATCTTATAGAAATAATCTAAAACAATGGATGCCTTAATATGAGAGATACTTCGAAATGACACTACAGATATTTTGATATAAATAAAAACTTCTAAATTCCAGGACGGAATGAAAGAAATCCACCAAAATATAAATATGAATACAAATAACAATATACATAGATATCATGATAATCTTAGAATACACTCATGTATACACTTATGTATATATACAACTATAGTTGTCAAATGTTAACATTTTAAATATTGATTAAACTAAGCCATACACATAATCCTATTTACACACACGTACACACGATGAGCTCGAGCGTAAGCGTTAACACGTTACACGCGTGCACAATGTGCCAACAACCATAAAGCATAATTTATCTATACATCTCTATAGGCTACTACGCGTGATGGTGATACGTGGTGGTGGTGCTATCGGCCCGCTAACTACACGGGTCTAAACATCAAAAGATGCGATACCACGCGCGCGCGAGATACACGGCGATAAATATCACCCCGTGTAGGGGGCGCCCCTATCTCTCGAGTGTTTATTATTTGCGTGCTCGTGATGCTGCTACTGGGGTAGTGGTGGCGGTGGTGGCGGTGGCGGTGGTGGGCTTAGTAATGATTAGTAGCGCCGCTTAGGCTGCTAGACTCCCACCGCTCTCTCCCCTCTCTCTCTAAACATATACGTATACGTATCCACAACACACTCGCGCGCCCACATCGGGAAATCGTTATCGCGTACGCGCGCGCTCTCGTCTATAGGAACCCCGCTTCTTCCCGTCACGTGATAGCCTACCGGTTAATTAGGGTGCGCGAGGGTGTGGACGCGATACTCACTTCGGACAGTGGTCGGTGTCGGTCACTCTATTGCCTATTTGTTTAACACCACTTGCGACCGACCGGCCGGCCCGCCCCCGAATTCTTAATTAAAACGCATGCGTTAATCCGCCTGATGTTTATTTACGGTAGAATAATAAGTCGGGGGGGGAACAATGCCCGGCTAGCGGGGTAGGGAACAATGGCGGCCGGGGAAGCTCAATCCTCTTAGTGGACAGTGGCGCGAGTACATATACTACAGCGGGGGTGGGGTGGGGGTGGGGGTGGATTAATAGTGATTACGTCACGTGTTACGGAATGTTATCTTTCCGCAAGCCACCAACACAGCGAGCCTATTGTAAGCGCCACTAAATCTAATAAAGTAGTACGGTTAAGCGCATTACCAGCACCGTGATGTAATGCAGTGGTGGCGATGGTCTGAATGCAGCGGTGGTCAGTGTAGGGGGGAATAGTTACAATGTTAACTTAACGTGTTGATTCAATTCACTACGTAATATGCGTCGTACGGTGTACACCTAATACTAGTAACATAAGTGATTTATATCACCATATATTAAGTTAAATTATTATACATATTTATTTTATTATTATTTCATACATATACGTATATATTATAGAGTTCGCGAAAATGATCATTTTCCGGTTATTCATTTTTTATATATTTATTATATATTATTTAATTATTTATATATATATATATATATATATATATATATATATATCAATGTATACCAAATAAAACGCATACATACCACACACACACACACAAACACACACACAAACACATACACACACATATATTAGGCTGGTCACTTCGGACATACAGTGTTCAGTGACTGCATGACTAATTGTTTACCCATATATCATAGGATTAAGTACACGTTATAATATTGATACGACAATCACAAATTATAAGTATTACGAACGTAATTTCAAATAATCTAAATTAACATTATAAATCTGCAGCTACACGTATTTGAACGTGAATACCTTAATATTTACTATTGAGAACATTGTGATTTTACTTATTTAATTTCAAGATACCTATTCTAATGAATCGCGAAAGTAATCTGTAAATCTGGTCAAGGCTGAGCCAAGTGCAATATTAAAGCTGTTCATAAATGAATTCATAGATATAGATGACTATAGTCAGCTACATGAAGTCGTGTATTCTGTCATGGTTACATATGTTAATGTACTCGTATATTGTATACGAACACACTTGTATAAAGTATTACCACACCCAATAACCGTGTTCATTAGTTTACTTTCTGTCATAATAATCATAATAATAATTACTTATTGAATTATGTATACTAATAGCGGATACAAATGGGCTCTAAAGAAGTCATAGACTTGTACATACTGTGCGGGGGCCAGGGCAATACAAAAAAAATAGTTACATTTTTTTTCTTATTTTGATTTCATTTGTATTAAATTCTCGATAAATACATTTGTACAGAGGACTAATAAGTACTACCTGGAGTCGACACTGGGACATTACGGTTGCAAGCGTTTGACTTCTCCACTGAACCATATACCCCAGGCTAATATATATATATATATATATATATTATTAGCTAGATATAAACATATTTGTATAGCTTATTTGTATATAGTATTATGCGTATATGCACGTATACGTGTATATAATGTGCACTATATACACTATAGTGTGCATTCGGGTGTAAACATAACATTAAAGATGTACACTTTGCCGGGTGTATCTACATCTTGTATTATAATTACAATTACAAATTATATTTAATAATTGCCATAATCCTAATGTTCTCGATATACTTGTCATTAATATGTAATGCATACTTTACGTTATCAATAGTGTATTATATAACATTTTAAGCAGGCGACAGCATAGAAAAGATAATTATCTTCATCTGAAGCCTTTTAGAGGAAACAATAATATAATGAATTTAATAATTCACATGATATATATATATATATATACAACTTTCTTCTAATAAATATTATTATTATTATTATTATTATTATTATATCATGCTTAATTCTACCGTATGTCTTAAGAGAGTGTTTCTTTGTTTATATCATTACATCATATATTATTTATAATAGGTACATATTTCTATATTTAATTATTTCACAAAACAGTAATAACTACATAACTATGTGGCTCATAATAAATTGTTGATGATTATAGATGTAGTCGTCTTCGCTATAGAGATATATATGTGCAGTAGTGACATTTGTACTTCTAAATAAATACTTTTCAGTATTATATTTAATTATATTTTAATAATTTCAATCTTTTATTCAAATACACATATTATGTGTATTAATTTGTAAAATAAATACATTAATTTATAAAATGTATATCTATAGATAAATATTTTATTAAAATTAAGAATATATTTATAAATTTGGTTTGAATTTATGTATATATGCATTTATTTTATATGTATAATATATGTATAATTTTAATATAATAATATTTAAATCATTAATTTAAAAACGAGCATTGATTTTTATTTTATTTTATTTAATTAATTTAAAAACGAGCATTTTATATCAATTTCAAATGTGTATTTCTGGACCATGATTCAATACAAAAAATCATGCAAGTGTAAAATAATTTTTTTTTAAATAAGCATTAACATACGTCATATATTTATCTATAGATAAACTATATATAATTACATAATATTTAATATTTAATAGTTATTATCCAAGCCTCATAACTAGAAATATATGTACATGTAAAATATTGTAATTGGAAATGAATCGATATATATATATATATATATGTATGGAAAATAGCTATTTTTTATTGTTTGAATATAATCATAACATCGATTATTTCAATAATTACGCAATACCAATATTTGTTTGATAGTAATAATTTATTTAAGACATATTTTAGTATTAAGTTTAATTTAAAAAATAATAAATAGTATTGAATAACATTTAGATATTAATCAACCAATTCAAATTACGCATTGTATACAATATTAAATATACTGTAATATATACATTAGTTGTGAAGCTTGTGTGTTTATGTTATGTTATTTATTTTAATTTCTACTTAATTTTTAATTTATGTTATATCGAAATCAATAAGTATTATACAATCTCGTTATACCTACATATACTATAATACACTTAAAAGAGTATACCTTATATAATTTTTCATATATAAACATACTTAATAATTAAATTATAATATTTTCTTTAATAATAAATTCATTAATAAATAAATTCAATAGATTCGTAATAAGTATACTTAAGATATATGAAACATTGCAAATATAGTTAAAATATATATTTTTTATATTTTTTATATACATTATAAAGTTATAATGCAACTAGGTCATATACAAATTAATTAACATTATAATTTTATAAAATAAATTTAATGAATTTTAATATTAGTGAAATCAATAAATATATATATATATATATATATATATATATATATATATATATATATATGTATGTTTATGTAAGTTGTATTAGTACCAATACATTAATTGCCATATATTATTAATTTTTCGATGTCACGCGGCGATTGTGTTGTCTTTGAAGGTTATTATCGATTATGCAATCAGCGTGGGTAATAGACGTTCGCGAAGACGTACGCGCGGATGTCGGCAATAGACTTAGATGATGCTATAGCAGGATTAGTCGCCACCGCTTAGTTTAGATGTGAACAGGTTCTCAGCGCCACGGTGGTACTAGTGGTGGTACTAGTGGTGGTACTAGTGGTGGCAGTGGTGGTGGTGGTGGTAACATCAAACGATGTATCGCGCAACCAGCAACATGAATATTCATCCGCACTAAACCAATAACGAAGATGCTGCGTGGATGGGCGTTTTAATATAACGCGGTTACATAATAGCGCTGTGGCCTATAGCAGCCATTACGTAATTAAACTACTAGCCTGACTATTTACTTTGTGTTTCTGTTACTGGCCGCAATCAATTTGATTTATAAATAGATAGTGTTTAGCATATTTAACGCGCGTAAACATCTATACACCCGATTGTATAAGTAGTTTATTAGGGGTAAAAATAGTAAATATATATATATCTTAGCCTTTTAGAAGTAACATTATATTGAATATTTGTATTTATATGTATATCTATATCAGTATGAACAAAAAACGTCTACTAAATTATTACTATTTTTATTATTATGTATGTAAATATACATGTATACATATATGTATATATAAGCATGTATTCATATGTAAATTGTTTATTTAATAATATATTTAATAAAACAAATAAATATCATTGTAATGTACCTACTTTTATACAACTTAAATACATTTATTGTGTATTGATGGTCAGTTTGACCAGTTAAATTTATTACTACTGGCGGTGGTGTCCGTTGCGTTCTATTTATAGAAATAACAATGCTAAATGATTGTCATAAATATGAAGGCACTTAGTGGATGCAGCTCTACGCATTATAACTTGAGAATATTCACTTGCATGACTTCACATCCTCTTATTATATATATATATATATATATATATATATATATATATATATATATATGTATTCATATATATGCATATATAAATATACATATATACACACGTTTACATAGTGTGTCACACACCTATATATTAAGTGTTAATATTTGTTGATGTATACAATTAGTTTTAAAACATATTGAACAATTAAAAAGTTGTCCTCATTAATAAACAAATGTATTGATATTGTTGTGTATTTCTGCTTTCAATCTATATGTATTAGTACCTATATATCTTACTACAGTAACATATATATGGTTCATATTTTACATGGACAAAATATACTCCGCATATATAAGTGAAAAGGATTTAATTCAAAAATATGTATTTCATTGGTAATTATACAAATTAATCTCATTTTATTATGCAATATAATATTACGTGATAGTGTATATAGAATGAACGATTTTGAACAAACAGTGCACTGTTTGTCTGCACA
The DNA here is from genome assembly GCA_964019155.1 of Osedax fenrisi. Lineage (NCBI taxonomy): Eukaryota > Metazoa > Annelida > Polychaeta > Sabellida > Siboglinidae > Osedax > Osedax fenrisi. The sequence goes on from OZ025239.1 coordinate 98,028,505, forward strand.
AAACATGTTTTGAGATTTATTTAATCTGATTATAAATAAAAAAATTATTATATAACATTGATATCGTGTAATATGCTTAGCATGATTTTTACCCGCGAAGCAGGTCGCATAACAAGTATTCGATTATATAACTATCTGTACAACAACACACATACACACACGTAAACGAATGCAGAGATATATAGAGATGATACAACAATAGCTGCCATCTAATGAACAGCGCACGAATTGCATCAAGCTGTGTTCGCGATAGCACGTGATATCCGCCGCCATTGTAGGCCATTGTACAGCATCGTCACCGTTTAACAATAAAAGATATGATAATACCATTGTAAAGCGCTACCGACCACCGTAATTCCGTTATTATACTTCGGACAGTGGTCAATAGCCTAGTGGTGTACGAGTAACACACACACGTGTACTGTTGCTTGTGATATATTGGCTTAAGTTTACTGCAGCGTTACTCGGTAGTATCATCTCCAGACATGGAGCCCTGACATATTCTATGTATACAAACATTCATACATTAATGAATATATATATATATATATATGTGTGTGTGTGTATGAGTATGTGTGTGACAGTACATTTATGCATACGAATATGTAAACTTAATGATTTAGAATAATTATTTTATTACATAACACAACATTACAAATTGTGACGAATATACTAATACAATTTAACGTAATAATGAAACCGTTAACAATATTATTAGAATACTTGTACAAAATGTTACATACTTATTTTGCTCTTTTGAATTATGTCTATATTAGTATGTACCTATTAATAAATAATGTATCTTAAAATGAATAAATGACTAATATTAAATAATATATTTATTAATATTCATATTATCATGTAGAATATAACATGTATTATCAACATAGAAATAATAGTATTCTATAGCAGTATATATATATATATATATATATATATATATATATATATATACACTAGTGTACTTATAATATTTATTTAGAATTATGTATTACAACATGGACTGGTAATCACAGTTCCATAGCTACATTTGCATGCGTCTACACATAGTCACACTGATATTACAGGCTATTGGGAGAAAAGAACACACATACACACATATAACACAATAAAAGAGCTAATCTCGAGTAAACGTCATTGTCCGTTATTTTCTATTGTATTTATTGCTACCTATCGAATTTACGTATGCGTTAATCGAAACGTAATCGAATATAATGTAATCCTGTTTATATTTATATATTTATACTCGATTCCATCAAATGTATACATTTATAATACATTTATCTTATACACATTATATATATATATATAAAGATATTTATACGTTTTTTTGAAAATATATAAATAAGAAAATAAATTAAACTTTGATATGTATCTCTCTAAACCGAGATGTCCTATCGATAACAATAACGTAGATAACACAATACAATACAATAGATAACCGTGCACAGTGTTAAGACCCTCGGGCATACGCAATGGCTATGAAACAGTTACGTTAAAAAAGTGAAACAAAATGGAGGCACTATACGTGCTGATGGATACTGCTGATGTATAGGTGGAAGATAGGTTGTATATAGATGTAGGTATAGGGAACTCGTGTCATTATATTATATGTATATGCACTACGTATAACTATTATACTATTTGGAACATTTAATAACATAGATACCAAGGATCAGATTATAGATAATTTCGCACTGATAAGAATATGAACATTATTATTATCATGTTTTACATCCGAAGCCCTGAGAGCAAAATGTATTTTTTCAATAGCTTTCCTTCGCATATGCCATTTCATATTTAAATGTAAAACCAGTCATACAATTATCAAACTATAGAATTGCTTATACTTATTCAAATTGTAAACATGTTAAGATTCACATTATTTACTTTATTACATATTATTTTTGAGTTTAGATTTTCAAAAAAAAAATTACAATCAAAATATATTTATGTTATTTAATAAATATATATTGTACTATTTCACTATGTACTATGTTATCTTGTTATCTTGTTAACATGTCAATTAATATATACCACTATACGATTATGGGCGTAACTATAAAATAGGGCGTGTACTAGTAAAGTGTATTATAGTATACTAACAAGATTGTTTAATGTTGTGTATGATAATTTGAAAAAATATTTTGTTTGTAAGATTTATAAATTGATAAAATAATATTTTTAATATTTTAATATGAAAATTATAATTATTATAATATATGAATTACATAATATAATTGAATTAACATTGTATAATTGGAAAACATGAATTTATGTTTTAGCTTCGGAGGCACGGGTACTAATTTATATGCAATTTTAATAATCCTATAATAATCCTATAATCCTATATTATAAACTAAATAAATTTTAACTTGATATGTTTTGTTAATTTAAATAATCTGGTATATGAAACAATCTAACATATAGAGATTTTTTAACAAATGCTTTATTCAGTTTATTTTGATTTAATTTTATATTATTTGAAAAAAATCCAATCTCATAATATTATAATATTACATATACGTATATGTTACTGATAATATGATAATATAATATTTATGATATAATTAAATATATATATATATATATATATATATATATATATATTACATATATATATACTCTACTATTATGTAATATCGGTTACGCGCATGTGTGTGTTTACGTGATCGGAACTAGAGTTGCGCATGACTGTAATCCCGGATACAGGCAAAGTGTGCGAGTGTGCGCGAGTTGGTGCGTGCGTGCGTGCGTGCGTGCGTGCGTGTATGTGTGTACGGGTAGTAATAATAAGGTATTACGTAATCAGGGATGAGGGGTTAACACTACGGGGGTCTTGACAAGCATGCTTACCGAGTGGCGTGTCTGTATCAGTTTCTGTTATCACTGGCGGTTATTAATTATTAAACATAACGCGTTGTTCACCGATGTAGCTACTATATATATATATATATATACACACACATATATATATATATATATATATATATATATATATATATATATATATATATATATATATATATATATATATCGATGTATACATTATGTAACTTTTAAATTACGTAAGGTATGTTAATCGATAGTGATGATATATAGATCATGTATACATAATACATACTATTAAAAATGTAACCATATATGGTTACATTATATAATATTTTGATGAAGGGGGAATCTTATCTACTACTAAATGTGAAGTATTAAAACATGTATACATTTAAATTATTAATTTATAAAGTGTATGAAATTTATAAATTACATTATGTGATTCCTATTTGGTTACTTTTTTAATTTTTATCATATAAATTATAGATATGCAATATTTATCAAATTTATATATATATATATATATATATATAATTTAAAATATAGCGCAATGCTAGATATTATTGTAGTGAGCGCGCTGTTATCAATGTAGCCATGATATACAATGCATGACGTATTATATGATGTGTTTACTTGTGTTTAAAGGTGACCTTTACAGGTGACAGTTTTCTTATTGTTGTTCTGTTATAACTAAATTAGTTATATAAACATGTAAACCAAGAAATATATATATATATATATATATATATGAGTGTGTATATGTATACATATTTAGTAATAAAATTAATTAAGAGCGTATATATATCTGATATATTGCATAACATCACACATGTGAATCATGATATAATCATGTATTATAATTAACATATTACCTCAAACGATACTCCGAGGCCCCCTATCCGAGGCTATCTAATCATCAACCTGATATACTATTGACTGTATTACCAACTTTGTTAAAACGAAATTTATATAAATATTTTCATTCTATATAATGGCATTGATGTTATATATATAACGTATACTTTAATATATATTTATATATATATATATATCGTTCTTTATGTTATTATATTAATTGATTATTATTTTATTAGCATCTATAGATGCTGTATATATATGACTTCGATAAATTTGTTAAGTTTTTCTCAATCAATAATTATAGTTAACTATTTATAATAATAATAATAATAGTAAAACAAATTACATACCATACATATGCAATGTGTTAAATATTAATATTATACCCAATTTAGTATATTTTATAATTTTACTTTGATGACAAATTAAAATAAAAAATTAATATTAATATCGAATAGTGTATTTATATGTGTATATATAATGAAGGCTTATATATATTATTATATTAACTATGTATTGTTTAAATATTCAATAATAATAACATATATATATACACACATATGTGGGTGGGTACGTGCTCGTATGCATATGTGTGTACGCACTTACATAAATATATACGTTCACTGATTACACGTGTTTACGTTTATTAAATAATCAGTTATTTATTTGCGTAGCGATAGCGAGTACCATTACTAACTATTTATGTTAACTATTTAATCTGGTCTGGCGATAATTAATGATATTTACGAGCGGCGAGGCGACGACGTAAACAAAGCTAACGATTTCCGGTTCGTCGGCAACAAAAAGGACGCGAACTTCGTATAAGGGTATCCGCTATAGCCGTTGTTGTTTACCGTTCAGATTACATAATCGGTGTGTGTCTTAATCGTGAATCTTTGCTTAGTTAAAACAAGTTATCGCGTTCACGAGGTAATTACGTCATCCGAAATTACGTCACAGTCATCCAAAAGGATGTATCATTTGTATCACGTTATTCAGCCTATATTGCTTGCATCTTGATATTCATATCTCTAAGGGAATGTATAGTATATATATACTATATATATACTATAATATACCATAATAATCACTATGATGATGATCATGCATTCTATATCATATATGTATAGTGATTTAAGAATTAATATATATATATAAATATATATTTATATATATATATATATATATATAAATATATATATATATATATATATATATATATATATATATATGCATTATTAAGTCGCTATACATATAATGATATCATCATCATTATGATTATTGTATACTTGTAATTATTATTGTATATATATATGTGTGTATACACATGTCTCGCATATGATACATAATGCTCGATTATATATATATATACAATTGTATACAATTCCTAATATTACACATATATGTGTTATTTTAACATTATAAGCACATGATGTATTAGGATTGAACATGATTAAATATAAACTGTAACTATATACATGACTGTTAATTTATATTTTAATTACGTCATTAGCCGCTATAACATTTGTGAATCTTTATCATATATTAATATATATATATATAAACATATATATGTTTATATATTATTTACTATCTATAAACATATATTTATAAATATAATTATTTTATAGATAATAATATCTTATGAAAGTATGGAAAAAATGACTATACTCTGCGCGCGGTAAGCACATACGTATAGATAATGATATAACTTTTTAGCGACTAGTAAAATCACTTGTGCTGATCGGAAAGCGGAATCCCGTCCTCGAGCGCGCGTTAACCACGCCCACCGCCGTCACGTGGTATATGCACGTCGACCAATAACATGATAGCCGTCGGTTTAGCGTTAACGCCATTCATTCGGTAGTGGTCAGTGTATCCGATAACATCGTCATGCGAGCCGCAGAACCACGTAACGATACCGTATTCCCGGCTAGATTTCAGCTTCCTTCGCCACCACCTCCACCACCACCCCCTCCTCCTCCCCAACACCATCTGCATCCTCCACCATCCGTAGTGGTGGCTCCACTGTATAGACCGTACGAACGCACGCTACCTACAAAGTTCCCGGTTGCTTTTCCGGTCTACGAATGTCCACCCGACGTGGAGGAATCACCGGAAATGGCTGCCGAACTAGTGCCCGAAGTGGGGGCGACCTCTATGAAAAGTGTTGGCGGCGTCGGCTCCAACGTTAAACCGCCGTATTCTTACATCGCCCTGATCACCATGTCGATACTGCAGAGTTCTCAGAAACGTTTGACCTTGAGCGGAATATGCGATTTCATCATGCATCGGTTCCCGTACTACAGGGATAAGTTTCCGGCGTGGCAGAATTCCATACGTCATAATTTATCGTTGAACGACTGCTTCATGAAGGTTATTATAATATTACGTAATATATGTAATATATATATATATATATATATATATATATATATATATATATATATATATTAACAATGGGTATATATATATGCTGGAGAGTGTATATGAAAAATACATATAAATTATATATATGGCTACTTGTTGATTGTAATATATTTAAGTTAACTCATATATCCGGAATTAGTACTTATACAAAAATATATAGCTTTAAAATATTAAGTGATATATATATATATATGTTTGCTATATATATATGTTTGCTATATAGTATACTATATATAATAATATTATTAATAAGCCTATTTTGCTTGTATATATATTATCATGAAATGTATGCAAATATATATGTAAATGCATAAATGTATACATTAAAGTATAGAATATACTTAATTGGTATATATTAATTATACTGTATTATTATATTGCATACATATATACACATATAATTACATACTTCAAAGTCACTACTTATGCATACTGTATACGTTTAGCATATACATACGCAAGTAGACATATGTGTTAGTATATACACGCATTGCAATAGATACACATATCATTAGGTGTTGCTAATTAAAGGATGAATGACAGGTATGCACGGTGTGGGAATTTATATATATATTACTGCATATTACATAATACAGTTTACTCAAATATATGGTAGGTAAACCAATATATTGTATATGGCTAATGTACCTAATGTGGGCTAAAATAAGGAACATGTGTATAAACGTATAAATGTGTGTATTTATTTATATAAATATGTACCCATGCGTATTAATTTAAATATATATATATATATAATATATATTATATATATATATATATATATATATATATATATCAAATATATAATCGAATTTTAAAACAATAATATATTACACATATTATAGTGTATTAAATACAATAATATATATTTTATTATAATAAGTGTTTACATAAATATATATTACATGTGACATATGCAATATATGCATATATTGTAGTATTACCAGGGATCCCTGGTATTACCATATATATGGTAAAAAACCATAACTGTTATTATCAAAATGCAATAATGTATAGATGAATTGTTATATGGATTTTACCAAGTATATATTTTTGTACAACTGTAAAGGTCGTCTACAATTTATGTATACAATACATATATTGGTTATAATAATTTAATATTCAATTAAGTCAATATATATATATATATATATGGTTATAAGTTCGGAATATATCTAGTTGTGGGTTTTCTACAATTCAGTTAGTTATGGGTTATTCACTTTAAGGGGGGAGGCGCGCGACGCAATTCATCTAGCCAATGCTAATTTAACTCTATCTAAAACGCTAAGGATAAATAACTAATGGAGATAATTACATAATTTTTTTTTGTATTCAACACATACTTTCCTCCATAATAAAGGATCTGTTTTTTTATAAATGTATTTAATTTAAAATATTGTAAAAAAATAGTCTCAATTAATTAAATATTTATTTTTAATTTTTGTCATTAAAATGCTAGTTTATCATCATTTATTTAATTATTATAAAATATAATAATAAATCCACCAGGATTCTTATAGATGTAAATGTTTTATATTTATAGTAAACATTTCAGATAAAAATATTAAAAATTAAAAAAGTAGTAGGCATACATGAGGTTACTAAGTGAAAAAGTAGAAACTTAAGAAAATGACATTCAAAGTTTTGTTAATTAAACAAATAATCACAAAATATTATAAAAAATATATATATATATATATATATTACGTTTATATATATATATATATAAATGACAAGTAAAATATAATGGTATATAAACAACACTGAAACAATAATAACTAGTACTAATATAGAGTAGTACTCAAATATATATTATAAGTAGATATACAAATAAATATATTTATAGAAGTTATAAACTTGAAAAATATAAATGTATATGTATAGTAATAGTTTAATAATAGTTATAAAGTATTATACAAAATAAATAATGAATAATATAAAATAAATACAAGAATATAACGTATTGACTAGACAGAGCTAATTATAGAAAGAACATTTCTACATTTTCTATTTGGAATGGTCTCTTTTCAACCAATGATATCTTGTTATACATATAAGGGATTTGTTTATTAATAATATGGAATATATCTATAATATATGCTTGATGTAAAAATATAAATTTGTTTAGTAAAATATTTTCATACGATATCGAAATATACAATTAAATGTGACAAGTATTTACAAAAAATCCTGTTAATTTTAAATAATTATTATAACGATTACGCTTATAAATCACATTATATTGATATAAATACTCAAAAATAATTAATGAAAATTTACAAATTTATAAATAAGATATTAAACATGGATAATATATAATACATTTTTTTTGTTAAAATAAAAATATTAATCATATTTTAACTCGCGCCTCCACCCTTAATTCACGTTATTAAATGCTAACAAAAATATATATACATATATATATAATATAATATATGTTATAATTTATATATACATAAATGATAGAAAACTCATATAAGTGTTAGCTTTAAATGATTAGTCATGAAAAAAATTATGTATATAGTATGTACATATTATTTATATGTATATATATAAATATATATACCAGGGAATATATACTATATTTATGAGAGTAACATTAATCTTCATAAATATAAAATATATTTTTAAATAATGAACAAATATTAAAATAAATAATATAGTAAATAAACATAGGAACATAGTATGAATTATACTCTAGAGTATATAATATATACTATATATATATATATATATATATATATTTATTATAATTATAATTCTACAATAAATTGTAATACTATTATCAGTGGGTGGTGATATATTTCAATAATAAATAACAAATTATATTTATTTTTGAATAAGAATATAATTTAAAAAGAAATGTAAAATAGTATATTTTTATAAAATAAATATATAAATAAGTGAAAAAAGTAATGCTACTGGACATATATTATTAATAAATTTATCAAAATTACAAATAATATTTTAGTAAACATTACATACTTTAGCATTATATATATATATATACACATTTGATTATATAATATATTAAATACTGTTAAAAAGTTCATTTGACTATATTTCGGATTTAGATTATTTTATAGCCCTACTTAGATTCATATACATATCCTATATTATATTCCTTTTTGATAAATATTTATTGGAGAAATATTACATTTTTCTAAATATTATTATATATAATTATATATATAGTTATTATTTAATATATTATATAATCTAATTTGTGTAATAAATTATACAAATATATATTTATATTGAATATTAAAATATAATTTCTGTATATTAATTTTAAAACCAGAATTAGTTTAAAATAGCTATCATGATATATATAAAGTACATTTGTATATTTTATTAGGTATTATATTATAATGAAATTTAATATAATATATACAATAATAATATTATAAAATACTGAGTAAATACAGAGTGTTTATTATCCTTAACACCATTTTATGAACACGTATTGTATTATGTTTAATTACTTCAATAATAAACAAATATATACTCATTGATATATATATATATATATATATATATATATAACATTACTGTATTACAATACATGTTTATTTTCTCTTTCTGTAGTTGTTTATATTATACGTGTGTTGTTCCTTTTAAAGGGCTTAAGAATAATATTTAATATTTTATATTGTTCTCATAATATAAATAATATATATATATATATATATATATATATATATATATATATATATATATGAATGTTTGTATACATATACATAATATTATTGGATACTAGTGAGTAATGTAGTTCATTACACTATAGACAAGGTATATGTATCTATAATTAATTAATTTATATATATATATATATATATATACTTAGTTAATTAGTTATATATGTTAGTATTGTATAATAATATATATTCCTAAATATATTTATTTAGAAATTATTGATTTCTGTATTAAAAATGTAATATTTTGTCAAAGAATATAATTTTTTTATTTTATAAAATTAATATATACACAAATATTTTAATTTAATTAATAATTTACAAAGTTATAAATATAAGTTAATTTTAATTAAGGAGTAGATGCCTTCAAAATTTTAATTTTAATTAACAAAATTTAAATTATTATATAGAAAATAAGTTCTATAATCATTTATTTATAATTTCATGAAAATATTATACTTATATTAGTTATATTAAAATGTATATCTCGGAATATAGTATACTATATATGTATACAGTCAACTCTCGGTAAATCAGATTTCTCGATAATTCAGACACATTTAGTTGATTTGTATCCATGTTAAATTAATCAGATAAGTTGGATTGGATAAGTCGGACACATATTATAGTCAATTTTTATAAATGTCAGAAATATTTAATTAGTATAATGTATATTATAATTTCAATAAGTAATATTATTGAATACAACATTTTATGTTATTGATTAGTGCAAAATTCCACA
>OZ025239.1:98049061-98056561 GCA_964019155.1 Osedax fenrisi
TTTCTAGGAATTTCAAAGGGTTTAACCTAATTAGGTATTTTGATAGAAGATATTTGCTTTCTAGGAAATATGGGTATATGTATTCAGATAGGGAATATATGTGTTTAGCCATTGGATATATGAGTTTAGATAGGAGATATGGTATATGGGTTTAGCAGGGGAATTATATGGTATATGTGTTTATTTAGTGGATATAGGGTGTATATATTTATACCAAAGTTAAAGAAATGGGTGTTTGTATTTATATAACCTAATACGTTCGTATTTAATAAGTGTGGATACATCTATAGGTGCGGACGGTAAGGGAGCGGGTTATTCAAGTGTGTTCATCATCAGATTACTGAATATGTATAAAATATATATGAATAAACATTCTCACAAAATATCAGAACTTTTAATTAATTATAAGGTTTACCGATATGTCATAAAAGTGTTGTATATTATACTTCCATTAACTTCTCTAGACTCAAATTAAATAAACAGAAAATAGTATTTTCAATACTTTTGATTTTTTTTTCTTAATGAAAATATACCAATATATATATCATGGTATTTAAACAGAAAATATTGTCAAATTATTTAAAAAAAATGTATTCTAGAAATGTCATGGAATTTAATGGAAATTCCTAGAATTTAATTAAATAGTTTTTATTGCAAAATAAATAAATCAAATCCTACCTCGATATATCAATATTATTATGAACATTATAAAACATTTAAAAAAAAAATTAAGGATTTTTTTATAACAATTTTAAAGATTTGTTCGACTTTTTTTTACGACTTTCAGTAGTGATTTATCATAACATGTGTAATACATTTTTTTTGATTCAATCGATAGATATATTAGCCGAGAATATTCAAAAATAATCGCAATTATAATTTTAGAGGTTTTCGGTAATTTTGTTATTTTACATCATTATAATCATGAAAATTTTTTTAACATCTAAAAAAAAATTTGAAATAATTTGAAATATATTAAAATAACAAACGCTCTAAGCAAAGTTGAAAACAAAGCGCATGAAAGCTTCATCGGTAAAAGTGGAAATATTATTTTTGAGATGCCATTTTTCAAATTATTTTACGAAACTTTGACAGTCTATCGGTGCCTGGATATTGATTTTTAAACTATAATGTTTACATATTTATTACTTAATATTACATATATTTCGAAACATCACTGAGTTGGTAGACTTACTTTTACGTGAACACCCTTAGTGGACGTTGTGACACATACATAGATGTGGTCATTACTTGAACGTAACACACATTATTGGAGTAGGAGTGACAAGGACATATAGGTATATCGTTCACGATGTGTATAGTAGATGCTAGGAGGACATATTAGGAAGAGAGGGGAGGATGTTGATGATTTAGGTAGTGTTGAACAATTAACTTAAAGGATGATGCAGGTTAATATAAGTTCATGGCGAACGGAAGCTGCAGCTGAACCCATGGGTTTGTCTACTTCTAGGCGATGTAGTCCTTAACGTGAATGTCGGACGAACGTGATTCAACGATAAACCGCGATGGAGAGCGATAGATAGCGAGAATCTCGTTCGGGAAACTGCCGGGGGAAATAAAAAACAACTCGAGCCGTTCACCAATTTGTCAGTCTCCCTCCGTTCAAGGAGATGCGCGGCCACAGTTGTTGTTACGCGAGCGCGCGCCGCGTGTTATCTCTTATTACGCATGCGTGACTTCCTCCTCCTCCCCCTCCCCTCCCCATCCTCCTCCTCCGCATCTTTAGTTGTTACCGCACCGATGATTGGTGATCGATCATCGACTACATATTAGATCGACTTCGCGTGTAGGTATAACGATATAATGTTGCGCTCGTTGTACGATAGGGCTCGTGCGCGCGCGTGTGTGTGTGTGTGTGTGTGTTTGGTTTAGAAGTTTTTGTGCCGTTGTGTGTGTATGTTTGTTTGCGTTCGAACGCGCGTGTTTATGTTTGTAGGTTTGTATGTTATGTTTGTATTTTTAAGTTTGTGTGTATTGGTTTTTGTTTTTGTTTGTTTTTGTAAGTTGTTTTGTGTTTATTTTGATATATTATTTTATATATATATATATATATATATATATATATATGCGTTTGTATTTATTTATGTTTGTTTGCTTTTTTGTGTGTAAATGTGTATGTGTGTATGCCTCGTGTTATTCGTATATATTTATAGAGGTATGTTTTTATTTGTATATTTATATTTGTATGTAATACTATATATTTATGTGTGTTTGTTTGTGTTTATATGCATGTTTATGTATGACCTTATGTGTGATTGTGTATGTTTTTATATATTTATATATATTTATTTGCATTTTTATATGTATATTTGAGTATATATATATAATATTGTAACAATAATAATAATAATAATAATAATAATAATAATAATAATAATAATAATAATAATAATAATAATAATAATAATAATAATAATAATAATAATAATAATAATAATAATAATAATAATAATAATAATAATAATAATAATAATAATAATAATAATAATAATAATAATAATAATAATAATAATAATAATAATAATAATAATAATAATAATAATAATAATAATAATAATAATAATAATAATAATAATAATAATAATAATAATAATAATAATAATAATAATAATGATGATGATGATGATGATGATGATGATGATAATAATAATAATAATAATAATAATAATAATAATAATAATAATAATAATAATAATAATAATAATAATAATAATAATAATAATAATAATAATAATAATAATAATAATAATAATAATAATAATAATAATAATAATAATAATAATAATAATAATAATAATAATAATAATAATAATAATAATAATAATAATAATAATAATAATAATAATAATAATAATAATAATAATAATAATAATAATAACAATAATAATAATAACAATAATAATAATAATAATAATAATAATAATAATAATAATAATAATAATAATAATAATAATAATAATAATAATAATAATAATAATAATAATAATAATAATAATAATAATAATAATAATAATAATAATAATAATAATAATAATAATAATAATAATAATAATAATAATAATAATATTAATAATAATAATAATAATAATAATAATAATAATAATAATAATAATAATAATAATAATAATAATAATAATAATAATAATAATAATAATAATAATAATTATAATTATAATTCTATATAAATATATATTAGTGTATATATATACATGTGTGTATGTATGTATGTATTTATGTATGTATGTATGTATGCATATGTGTATGTATGTGTGTATATATGTATGTATGTCTTTTATGTATTCATATATATATGGGTAGGCATGACTATATAATATATAACTATTTAACATTTGCGCATGTGCTAAAAGTTACATATCCGACGAGTACACAGCGTAATAGCTATAAATAGACTTTGTAGTTCGACGTTCTACCACCAGGCGCGTATTAACAATAATAATAATAATAATGATAATAACGTTTCAGCGGTATTATTAATACCCTGTGAGCGATAATACCGTTGAAGTGACGACGATGACTGCCAGGATTACGGCCATCGCGGTCAACGGTTGCTCAGACCAGCGGTCAGCTTCCCTCTCATCCGAGGAGGAGAACATGATAGAGAGTGTGCGTGCGTGTGTGTTCGGGGTCGGAGTGGGTGTGGGTGTGGGAGTGGGTGTGGGAGTGGGAGTGGGAGCCATACAGTTTATAAGTTTGAATGTGTGCATGTTTGAGAGAGAAATATAGAGAGTGTGTATATGTAGGTGTATGAGTCTGGGTGGGAGTGAGTGGGAGTAGGAATGATATAGTTTGGAAGTGTGAGTGTGTGTATGAGTGTGTGTGTGAGTTGGAGAGGTAGAGTGTGCATTTCAGTATAATAATTAGTTTTACATCTAAGCGGTTATCTAAGAGGAGATTATTTGTTATTGTTAATAATAATATTGTTCTGTTAATCAAATCAGTATTAGTTAATTATATATTATATATATATATATATATTTATATATTTATATATTTATGTATTCGTGCATGTACACGTATAGTATACAGTGTATACGTATGTGTATGTTTATTTATGTATGTGTTTACTATTTAAATATATACATATATGCATTACATTCAATACATTACTTAGCATAATCGTAATCATATGCATATGATCAAACCTTAGATATAATTGATATCTTACACATCTCCCCTACACAACACGTGGCGATTAGTAATTAAGAGGCTGCAGATGCTGATTAACATTCATCACTCCATAGTACAACACGAGAGGCCGCGCGATATCTCGAGAGAGAACTACTACTTATATAACCTATGATAATTATGGGCATGATGCGTTGTCGGTTGTTAATTGTTTATTAACGCCGGCATGTTAAACACGCGCACGCGATAATATGCACGTTTCACCCCTCCCCTGTTCCACCCCCCGCTCCCCGCCGCCCTTCGCCCCATCTTCACCTAGCAGTCAGCTCCCGTTATTTGATTGATTCATAGCGATATCAATTAGAGGTCCGTACGTTGCGTTAGGCGATATCTATTAAATAAATCAGCCCCTGAATTCGATAAATTAGCCCCTAAACGATGATGTAAATCAGACGCTCGCACGTCTCGTCTGATAATTATCGTAACTTTTTACGTCGTAACTCTTAACGCTGACGTCATCGCAATAACAATACATGACGTAATAGTAATAACAATACATGACGTAATAGTAATAACAATACCACTAAGTCACGCTTATATATGAGCGATAACACTATTAGACAACTTCTACCTCGTACGTCTATCTCGTGTGCTTATAATTGACATGCGCACGTTTGGAACACGTGTTTCGACGTTTATTTCTGCTGTTATTGTGTTGAATTTTATCGCTAAAATAAGTATTATATATGCATATATACATTCTATCCTAGATGTTATTCCATACTAAAATGATATAATATTATGTAAATATATCAATCCGTGCACGAGTAATGCGATAATATACCGAAACAGCAACGATAGCAGACGATAAAATACAAAATCAGACTATATGAGAATGTGTTGCGCGCTCACCAGGTTCTCGTAAAATGGCCGCCATATGCAGGTCATCGGTGCGCATGCGTATTATTATTATTATACTCGATCCGGTAGACCGATGCTAATAGATAATCATGTGTAATAGATGGTAGGTAGTCGCTAGGTAATGGATAGATAATTCGTGTAACTACTTTAGGCGGGTGCACGTGCGCCATGGTAAAACAATTATGTCGAATACACCTGCTGTTCGTCGGCCTACTTACGGCTATGTCCTACGCCGTGTCCTATAGAGATCGCATGGCAAGCTTTCGTCGTGTTTATTTATAAAATAACAACAATATTTACACAGGCCCACAACGTACATCAACAAAGACCTCTTCCCTACGCCAAATAATGATTGACTGCAACATACGTTTTGATTGACGGGCAGACATCTACACTCTCGTATAGTTTTCACTGCCCACGATAGTACAGATATGATTAATACTAATAAGGATCCATATTTACTGCTACTTATAGCTCAGGATTACGTAAATCATTATTATTGATAATAATAACAATGATACTAACAACGATAGTAATGATTCTTACATTTGGGATTAATAGATCACTGCTAGGTAATCAATCGGTTTAATTCTACTATCGTCTGCCAAATCAACACGATTAGTATTCTACTTTCTTTGCAGAATCAATATCACTGTTCGCTTTTAATCCCGCCTGTTTACTCAATACAATGTTTACCTCATTCATATACATATTGGTCTATATATTTGTAAATGATATACTCTATATATTATATATACATAATATTAATTTTAAATTAATATATATACACAAATACATACACTCACATATGTATATATATATAAATGTATTTAATTATATATTGTAAGTATATTAAAACTAAGTGATATATATGTGTCGAAAGGACGGTCTGGTATATGTATACTATTACAATAATAATAATAATGTGTGTGTGTGTGTGAGAGAGAAAGAGAGAGTGTGTGTGTATTACAGTAAATGTTGTTAAATAGTGTATATAGCTTATATGATTACCGAGTAAATATTGACTTTACAGAATGTTCTGTTATTCATGGGAAAATTAATACGACCCATATATATATATATACATATTTAAGTTTGTGTTCGCATAAGTAAGATAGATTTAATATATGCAATATAGCTATACTAATATATTATTAGATATATGAACGTGCATGTATTCTAGAGTCTACGGAAGGACTATGCTTTATTTTACGGTGTACGTCATTGGTTACATAATACTCATTTATTTAACACGCACACACCTATTTATATATATATATATATATATATGTATTTATATATTTATATATATACATATTTATATATTATACATATGTATTTACAAATATATATTGAGGTATACTACTTAGTAATATGTTGTATTAGATTAACATTAAATCCCGTAAACACGGTAACATTAATACAGTAAATTTAGCCATTACATGTTAATATGTATATATATATATATATATATATATGAGGGCCTCTGCAAAACTATAATGCATGGTCGAAGAAGTACATTAACGAGGACAACTGAAAAAGAAATGACTATAGTCAATAATCTAATAATCTATAGATACACAATGACAACATAAATATATATGTCATGGATATTAGGATAAATAAGATTTATTATATATATATATTTTTTTTGATATACAAATATTTAATAATATTTAAATATAATATATATTTCGTGCATATATAAGAGATAATTATAAAGATAAATAAAGTTAGTACGTTAATTCTAAAGATCGCGTATACATATATGAGAGTATGTAAATATTATCATATAGTATTATTATGTAATATTATTATGTACTATTAATGCATACATTTAATTATTTATAGATATTAAATATAGTTCTATGATATTGAAATAGGTTACATATAATATATGTAATATAAGTAAATTGATAAATATATACGAATATATACTAAAATATGAGTTTTGTGGAGTTTACGAAGTATTGCGTAATATGATTGCGTAATAGATTACAATAACGTCGTTACTATGGTAACTAATGTAATTCTGGTCGTTATAATTGAAATATTAAAATTGATAGTTATCATAATTACCTTATGATCTTCAACCTAAATCGGCTATAGTGAATTAAAATATATAAATAAATAAATGATCCTTCAATGAACATATCATTAGTATTATACTTATAATTACAGTGATAATATATATATATATATATATATATATATATATAGTGATAATACCTATAGGTAATATTGGGTATGTATTTACATAGGGGGGGGGGTCCATATAAGGGGGGGGATACGCCACAACAAATATATATTGAATTTTAATGATTATTCATATACATACATCCTATACGATTAATATTGATGACATTCAAATATTTACATTGATTAAAGAATACTAAATATGATATTACATAG
>OZ025239.1:98061561-98094061 GCA_964019155.1 Osedax fenrisi
CTACCCTTCAATAATGCATACTTATATGATTAAAACACCCCTTTATATCAACCACGTTGTATATTAATAAGTTTGCGAGCGGATTCGAATTTCATGAATATAATTTCTCGAATACATAATTAATATCTCGAAATTTATATATGATAATAATAATATATATTTATTGTAATAGCGATATATATATATATATATATTGTTATACAATTTATATATAAATAACCACCAGGGGATAATACAATACAAATATAATATGTTAGGCTTATATTATGAATGATAAGTTATCAATGTATTGATAAACATGATTTAGAAAGAACAGTAATCTCCCGAACCTAGAAATGTTATCTCGTTATTCAGCAAGTTATTATTCCACGGTAATTTTTTAAATACTTGTCACATTTAATTCATTATATTTCGATATCGTATACAAATATGTTACTAAACAAATGTCTATATTTACATTAAGCATATAGTATAGATAAGTTTCATGTAATTAATAAACAAATAACGTATGTGTATAACAATATATCACTGGTTGAAAGGATACACTTCCACAGAAAACTTAGAAATGCGTTTTTTCTATAATTATCTCTGTCTAGTCAATACGTTATATTCTTGTATTTATTTTATATTATTCATTATTTATTTTTTATAATACTTTATAACTATTATTAAACTATTACTATAAATATAAATTTATATTTTTCTTTTTTATAACTTCTATACATATATTTATTTGTATATCGCATTATAATATATATTTGAGTATTCTATATTAGTACTAATTATTATGATGTCAGTATTGTCTAGATACCATTATATTTTACTTTTCATTTATATATTACATTTATAAATAAATGTAATATATATATATATATATATACATTTTATAATATTTTGTGATTATTTGTTTTAAAAAACTTTGAATGTCATTTTCTCAAGTTTCTACTTTTTCTCTTAGTAACCACATGTAAATGCCTACAACTTTTTTAATTTGTATTATTTGTATATGAAATTTGTACTGTAAATGTATAACATATAAATCTATATTTATGCATTTATTATTATATTTTATATTAATTAAATAAATGATAATAAACTTGCATTTGAATGAAAAAAATAAAAAATAAATATTTAACTAATTGAGACTATTTTTTTTACACCATTTTAAATTAACTACATTTATATAAAGACAAATCCTATATGATGGTGGAAAGTATCTATTGAATAAAATAATATTAAGTAATATCTCCATTAGTTATTTATCCTTAGCATTTTTAGATAGAGCTGAAATATCATTGTTTAGGTGTACGCGCGCTAAGGGTGATCACAAAATAAAAAAATAATAATAGTTTTTTTTATAGAGATTTGAATTCTAAGAACAATACAATTCTCGGATTTTATTTTTTATTAAGTTTTAAACATTGTGCAAAGTTTCAAAGTTTTGTAAAAATATCAAAATAAATGTTTCAGAAATAAATATTTCCCATTTTACCCATTTTACCCATGACTCTACGATTGCGAAGATCTATTGTTATTATTTTATTTTGAACTTTTATATTTATTATTTTAAATTGTTCATCTGTATATCAATCTATTACTAATTATTATATAATCAATATGAACAATATTGTTATATTCGATTTCCCGAATATCCTATAGGCTATAGCCATACTTAAACGGTTAAAAGAACCATATAAATGGTATCAAACACTTCTAAGTGTCTTTCTGACGCAATTGAGCGAGATGGACGGATCCATTACGCTAATTGAAAGGCTTTGAAAGATTTTTTTAAATAAATATTATTCTCTATATTTTACTTATACAGGAAATGTTGGTAATTTATAATAACATCATACTATAATATATAATAAATATATTGTATATAAATTAAATTAAATATTTAAAGTCATTAATATTATCTATTTAGATATTTATTTTAAATTAAAATATTTGGAATACATAAAATATATAACCAACACAAAATATTTAATAAATATTGTGTAAATAGTAATTTTTGTTATACAAATTTACCATCGATTGGAAATGTAAGCAATATATATTTATGAATAATATCGATATAAAATTTAAAAAAATAATATAAAAATTAATCAAAATTTCTAGGAAAAAAAATCAATTTTTTTTTGCAAAAATGATTATTAAACTGAATATTTTTTTTGTAAATAAAGTATTTATTTAGTTTTTATATCATATTTATATTGTATTTATATATTTTTTTTATTTTAAAAATATTTTAATTAGAAGAAACAAGTATTTTTGCCTTTCTAGGATTTTTTCCTTAATGTTAGTGACTTGTAATTATTGATGACAAGTCAATATTATAAGTAATGTATAGTTAAATTATAAACGAGTTAGAGATTAATGTTATTATAAATGTAAATGATGTATTCATTATAAACTACTTTCCATGTCTTTAATACCTCATTAGCGAAAAGTAATGCATTAATAATATATATAGTATGTCATAAGATCTTCGTGTGTCCTTTATAATTCTTTTATCTGTCCTTCATAATAACTGAATAGTTATTGATTCCCTTCAAGTTAAATAATTAATGATAAATAAGTAGATTATCAAATATAGCAATAGTCCTATACCGAATGTGTAAATAAACTAATAATATCATATTAATAACTATTACAAATTGTTATCATTATAGTTATTATGTACACGTTTTATTGGGTATAAACATATGTATATATGCACACACACAAATATATATATATATATATATATATATTTCTATATATATATTATTTTTTGTATATTGCATATATAGATAAAGATACAAATACGTAAATATTTATAATCCTATCGTTTTTATCTAAACAATCATAGAAACGCGCGCGTTATCACGAATACTGCGCACCCCCACCGCTCTCAGTACCCCATTAGCACCCCTAATACCCCACTCGTACCCTACGAATGACCGCGAGAGGTAGTGTTACGTGATTGTTTGCTTTGTTTGATCGCGGATATATGACTTCTGAGAACATCGGCGTTATCTGATCGCCGTGTCTGTGTTTGTACAATAGCGACTATTTACGTAGCTATTTATACTTACACCTAGCGAGCCGCAGAGACGGGGGTTTCTATCACGTGTGTATATTTAGAATACAATAATAATAATATGTTACGGGTAATCATATTTGAATGATAGTTACATAATTGATAATAGTGATCATTATAATAACACCATCAACGTATAGTTGTTAGTGGTGATGATACATTGGTTATGGTGGTGATAATGATAATGATATTGATAATGATAATGATGATGATGCTGATGATGATGATGATTATGATTATGATAAGCAATTTAATTGCATCATCTAAATAATAAAAATAACTTACTATTAATTATGAAACTATATTCATAATTAAATTTAGTTTAAATTATAAAATATATACATACGCACACCTATTATATACCCCCACAAATACACACACACATATATTATAGATATGATGAATATACATATATAGGTTATATATATTATAAATTATTTCACACCTCCTTACATGGATATGTCGTCCCTACAGGGCGTCGTTGTGTACACGCGCGTGTTGTGGATACGTTGATTATTAAGTTATAATTAATGGCGTCGGTAGAGAGCTGAGGAGGGAGCCACCGCTTAATAAGGCGATCATTCATCCGCTAGGGGCGACCCCGTAGTAAACATTCGCTAAGTAAATAAATATCGAGGCTATTTATAGATGTAGCCGTCGGAGGAGGCGGCGCCACTGTTCCCTAGCATTGCGTCATCGGCGGGCCGGTGGTCTTACGTAATCGCGCATCATTATTGCGTAATCAATATCATTTTAATTTCTATATAATTTTCATTTTATATTAGATATCGCTATATACATATTATGACTAATAACTAATGTGACTAATAGCTAATATGAATAATAACTAATATGACTAATAACTAATATGACTAATAATTAATATGACTAATAACTAATAACTATATAAATATAATTAAATTAATGTATTTTAAAAACTCGTTATTCTAGAGAAATCAAGAGTCAAAATAAAAATAAAACGGAAAAATAACAAATGATAAAGAACGATAATGTCGTATCGTACATAGTACAATAGTACAATACATTAATACAGTGATACATATTTATAAATAGTAATATATAGAGATCAGGACTATACAATGAGATATATATGTTTAGTAGTATTTAAAGAATTAGTAAAGCGTAGATCAGAAATTTATCCCATTGATAGGGGCCCGAAAGCATTGTTAAGTAGGCGTAATAGTTTAATTATGTAAAGTCATTGATCATTTACAATTGTTCTAAATAAATAAAAATATAAATATTTAATGTAAATATCATGTGAATAAAATGCATGACAAGTGATAATACAATGTAGAAGAAGTATTATTATAGATATTATGTCATTGATTTCACCTAATTGTTATCATTTAACTCATAATGATTCTGCTCTAGCTTCCCAACTGACCCCTGATGGTATTAAAGTATTGCTTGCTAATAGGTCTACATCATATCATGGTGGCGGCCTAGCTCTGTTATTCTCATTGGAACTTAAGTATATTTTGTCATCTACACCATGTTTCTCTTCATGTGATATTATGATCTGTAATATTCAGTTTCCTTTCTTATTTACCATTGTAATTATACTTATCTACCGTCCACCTTCATCTAGCCTATGGATTTTTCTTACAGAGACTTACGGAATTACTTCTATTTTAGAATCTATCACATCGGTTACTAACACTTTGTGATTTTAATAATCAAATTAATAATGATAATTATGCTTCCTTATCTCTGAATAGACCTATATTTGAGTATTCCCTTACGTAACATGTTTGTTTTCATACACAAATGGTAATACTATTGACTTAGTTTTATATTGAGCTGATTCTAATTTAATTTTATTATCTAATGACTCCAATTTTATAATCACCATGGGTTTTTGAAATTATAATAAACTATATTTTATTATTATTTATTTTATTATTATATAATACTATTTTAAATCATTTAAATAATTAAAGGTGTAAAATATATAATATATAAAATATTTATATAATTGATACTTAGTTAATTTTTTATATAATTTTAATACTGTTTTTTTATTGTATTTTTAATAATTGTAACTTTAAATAGTTCCTACTGATTGTTATTTTAATAGATATAGACTGTTAAATATATAAAATATCTATTAATACCTATTAATAGAGTATAATTACATAGTACAATATACATAATATTTATAGAATATAATAGAAAAATATGTATTGAAAAAACAAATAATAGTTGTTTGATTTTTTCTTTAGTTCATCAATTGGCTACAATTAAGTAATTCAATTTGTTAATGGCTACCTTGAGAGATTGCAGATAGAATCTACAGATAGAATTTCTTTTTCATCTATTGAATTATTTTCCTTTTAAATATCTTCATACTCATAGAGGTTATAGTCTTCTAGATTATTCCATTTGTTGAATAAAATCATTAATAAACTAGTATTACCAGTCCATTTTGTTTTTTGTAAATTATATTTGCTATTATTTCTTAATTTATATTTTACATTGAAAGTATTATTTAATATATATTATAATAATTATTAAATGCCGGCGAAACCTTTGTTGGTAATTGTTATTTATAAAAATATTCTATTAATATATTACAATTTATTTAATTAAAAAACTTTTTTGTGACTATTTTGTTACATAAATCTATTATTATCTAGTATCTACACATTTTATTTAATAATATTATATTGTAAAATATAATTATATATGATTGCCTTTATATTAGGTTTATAATCTAAAATAATTATAAAAATTCATAAAGTATCTGCAAATATGGAGTAACATAATTCAAAAAAAAGATGTATGAGATATCAGCTTCTGAAGCGTTATTTTTCACACGAATTTGTTGTGGTTCTGATGTTTATAATGTACATTGTAGGCATGCATCAGGTTACATTTATACCACATATATGTCACATACCTACTATAGTATACATAATGTTAAATATAATTAAATACATGTTTATGTTTTAATAAAATAATTTGTTGATAACAATAAATATTTCGCCGCCCTCAATACTAATATTGTGTATTTTGTATATATATATATATATATATATATATATATATATATATATATATAACATAATGTTTTTATGTGTAATTGTATTGTGTAAGCCAAGTAAATTTAAATATTATTTAGTTTATTATGGTATATAAGTTTCATTATATGTGTTGTTAATGTTAACTATGTAAGTTGAACTATGTAATCTAGGTGAATCGGGTGTGTAAAGTAGAGTTTATATGTATGGTTTATTTGATATTCAAGGTATACTATGTGTGTAAGTCTTATTATATATGTAAGGTGTATTATATGTTAAAGGTATAGTATGTATGCAATATTTATGAATTGTGTATTATGTAGCTACTAGTATAATGTATTATAGGGGAAAGTAACCTAATACGGACACTTAACAATAAATGGTCTTAACATTGTATGACACATTATTTGTATTCAAAAATTACAATATATTAATATCATATGATTTTATATATTATTGTGATATTAAAATTTTATTTAATATTTTAATTCCACAGATAATGGGGGTGTCCGTATTCGGTACCCATGTCCGAATACGGACAGTGTCCGTCGGACACCCTGTGTTATAATACGGACACCATATATACCACTAGATAAAATATATATTATTGATGAATCAATGAGATAAATTACAATTACATTATTTATAATTCATTTTATGAATAATTTATTCTAATTTAATTAGTTAATAATTTATTAATTTTTATTATTTTTAATTAATAATACAATTTAAGTATATAAATAATAACAATTTTAGATTTAGCTTTATTGGTTGTATTAATATTATAACGCACGCAATTTTTATGAAAATCAGAATAGTTCATACGCTGAGCGCTGATTGGTTATAGGGTGTCCGTATTAAGACATCTAGAGTGTCCTTATTATGAACGTATATGACCTCTAGATATATAATTATAACTTAATGAATATTTGATAAAAAATATAAAAATTATATATATATATAATTTTTAGAATGCTTTATTTTTAATAATATAGTTTTATATTTTATATCGATACATTTGTATATTCTTGAGAAGGTTTTGTTGAAATTTTTTTTCATAAATTCAAAAACGTAATAAAAAAATCAGTTTATTGGATATATCAGCAATATTTTGAATAATTAAAAAATAAAAAATACTTTTTTAGACTATTTATATAATTATGAATATTTTATTCATTAAGAAATCAACAGTTCGGATGCAAATGGTTAAATATTTTTTTGTTGGATTTATGGTTTATGAGATACCGAGAGTGCCCATATTCGGGCACTGTCCGTATTCGGCTACTTTCCCCTATGAGTAGGGTATGATATGTGTACTATTAATACTGTAAAATGTACATGGTATATTATTGAGTAATGTATATTATTTATGTTGGGTATGTTAAGTGTGTGAGGTCTATTGTTGTGTATGGTGTAAAGTATAATATTTGTATCGGTATATTATGTATGCAATTCACAGTGTTTATCGTACGTTGAGTGTATGCCATCAAATGTATAACTTTAACATAATACATTTCAACTGATTTAAATTAATATTCAAGATATTTCCCCATATTCCCGAAAAATAATTGAAATGTGAACTAAATAGTATGTTATATAATAATTGTAATGTACTATTATTTATGTAATCTGACGATTTTTTTAAAGTATATAAAATTTTACATACTTTTTAAAAACATTATTTATATGTATTTTTAATTATAGTATTACCTATATAAATACCGTGAAATTTATAATATATAAACTACTTTCAAAATAAGTATCATTTAATTTATGAGAAATATTATTTAATTTTTATTTTTACAGAAATAATATTAATACTTTTATTTATTAGTAATATAATGTCAAATATATAATTCAAGCTTTTTATATAATATGTCGTGAGGTATTGTATCTAAAAATATACTATTTAATAGAAGATTATCATATCTTTTTGTATTCTCTATTAAAATATTATCTTATATGACGTTATTTTTTTAATATTTAGATACCTTTATTGGAATTTAGAAATATTTTGTGTTTAGATATTATTCTAATCTTTGTAAATAATTTTCGACATTTAAGAAATTATAGATATTAGTTTGTAATTAGAAAATAAATTATAATATTATTTATTATATATTAAGCAAGTTAACTTGAAAATGTCATACTGACAGGAAAAAATCTGTCATTAAATAATATATTAAATATGAACAATAATTATTTTAGAATATATATTTTATATATCCATTATTATATATATATATATATATATATATATTGTTATTGTCATTATTATTTTTATTTGGTGAAGTCCTTTCATCCAATCCAGGAACTTAGATACAGTTTTCACCTATAAATATATGGCTATAATGTCCCTTCTAAGCCGCTATCATGTTAAGGCATCGATAGTGTTAACGAGGTTAAACTCTTTATTTGGTAACTGGAATGCAAATATAGGTAAAGACGAACGGCGTCGCACGCTCTAATTGCGGATTTGTATTCGAAGATTTTTGTAATCTTTCAACAAATGAAAGAGATCATCTACTTTTGGAATTCGCAAAAATAAACAAATTATTACGGAAAATACACTTGGCTCTCACAACAAAATTAAGAATATAAACTTGACATAGTAATGGAGGTTTATATAATAATCAAATTGATTATATATTAGTAAATAAAATATTTTCTACAAATGTAAATATAAAAAAGACTAGATCATTCTCTGGAACATATATAGGTATGTTCATGATATCGTAATAATGAATTTTAATCTTCGCCTGAAAATCCCAAAGAAAACCAAATTTAACATCGATAAACTTAAAGATCCAAAAATTGAAAAATGTAAACTAAGCATTGAACAAAAGCTAATGTGGAACAATATTAAACAACATTTAACAGATCTTTCATAAGACATAATACAGAAATATGATACAACCATGATAGATACGACAACATACATTATAGGAAAACACAGAGAAAAAAAGAAGAGTTGGATACAAAACGAATTTGTGGACATTTGTGACCTAAGATGAAATCTAAAAAGGAATAAATATGAACTAGGAAGTAATTATAGACATAATATCTCCCAAATAGAGTGAGATATGGAAATATCAAAGGAAAACTGGATAAAATAAAAATGAACATATATTGGTAACTATTTACATTAACAATACAAAGAAAGAATATTCAATAGTTAAAGACTTGATAAACAGAAAGATACAATCTCTGTAAATATTCAAGATAAAAATGTAAAATGAATTACCTTCAGAAGTCATTAAACGATGTATACTACAGCTCCTAATTCAGGAACTAGCTGAATTAAAAACAGACATAATTTATAACGAACAGATCTTTAATTTAATAATCATCGGGAGAAATATGAACAACACAAAGAGCCCAGTATATAACTTGAATTCATCTATTTTAAGAATGCATCCGATATGATCTGGCATGGATGCATTATGGTATTCTCTGATGAAGTTTTATATCTATGCGAAACTAATATATTCAATCCAAACTTAAATAATAAGACCGAGAGCGCTATATACCAAACCTATTTTCATTGGACAATTAGGGAATGGTTCAAGACAACACCGATAGTGAAATAAGGGTGTTTTCTGTTTCATCGTTATCCTATAACAGATAATGAACGATTCACTAGCAAATCACGAAGGAACAGTAAATATCGGTGGAAGAATCAACAAACACAAACCCAAGGTTCACTGATGATAACTAGCAGGTACAGACTTTGCATTAGTTGATATTATTAAATAAATGTAGTATACATAGCGAGCATATGGTATGGAGATTAACGCCATGAAAATACAAATAATGACAAATTCTAAAGGTTACATCTGGAATAAGAGTAAATAGCCAACCCCATTAAAGTATTCAATGCATTCAAATAATTTGTAGCTATTATCTATAGATTTATGTATATATCTATAGATATATTTATATAAATATTATCACATATGATAGAGCGTCAATTGCAGAATCATAGAATCGGACAGACGATATCAATTTTAATAAAACGAAATGTCATATGATACAATAATTCAATATCGTTGAAATCTAAAATCCATCTGATGCGATCACTGGTCAATTCAATTTTTTGCAGAGAAAAATCAAAGCATTGGATATGTGATATCTCATATGTCTTAGAGTACTGTTAAATGTAATGTTTAAAGTTCGAATTACGTATCTCAGTAATACAAGAAACTGAACCGCATTCTGAACTACTAGTGATGGTTATCGAATGAAAACTTAAATGATATGGTCATATCACAAGATCCAATTAAATGTTAATGACTATTCTCTAATGAACTGTCGATGGCATACAAAGAATATGAAGATAAAAAACTCCAAGGCAAAATACAATTATATAATAGATCGGTATAAAATCAGCGAAGCAATGAGAGCGATCATGAACAGAAGTAAATAGAGATAAATTGTGAAAAATTAATTAGCCCCCTACGGCATCAAAATTCAATTTGATAAACTAAATAAAAATAATATAGACTATCAATAGTAATATTTATTTTCATATTTATTGTTATTTCAACATATATTTATTTTACTCATTTTTTTTCTTTTTATTTTTATTTTTTCCCATTGATGTCAACAATTATGTTATAATTTAATAAAAAAAGAATCAATAATACATATATAATAATAATGATGAAATCGTAGATGTGTTACGTCATTTACTAAATCTTATTTGTGATGATATTACGTCATATACTATTAATACGCGTCGTACTATTACTTGTTCTAAGCGCTCGTACGCTAAACAATGTTATATCGATGTATACAATACCTGTCTTCGAGTGTTCAGCTTCATGTGTATCAGTGCGCATTAGGGTGGCTCGTCAGTCATTAAATATGTTGCTTCAGTAAAACTATAAACATATAATATATATAAACAGTAGTGTATCAACTAAACATTGTGTTATACTCAATTGAGTTGTCAATTTGATGTTTAATAACATTTTATAGGAAAAATACTTGTTTATTACTAAATTTACTGCGCATGCGTATCATTTATTTATTTTTAGTTTTACCTTGACAATCAATTAATTGATATCGTCTTCTAATTTAATTATATATTTAATATGCATTTAATAGACTTAAGTATATTTAAATCAAAATATGGATCTAACAAATTCAGATTTTAAATTTGTTATAGTAAAAAATATTTTTATTTTTTTTAAATTAGAAAAAAATATAATATAACAAAAATTTTATTGCGGTCATCTCAATGATAATTAAAATTATATTATGGTAAAAAAAAATAAAGTTGACTAGGTCCTAGAATTTTTTTATTTATCTTTCCTTGAAAATATTTATTTTTTCTATAGAAATCATTAAAATTCAAATTATTCCTAGAAAAATATTTAAACAAATTTTTTTTTATAATCATATATAGTAAATATATATTATACATTTATTAAGAATATAATAAACTTAATCTGAATTTTATTTTTGATTAAAAACAAAAAACAAAAAATATTCGATAAATAATAAACATAAAAAGTTCAATCCTAGAAATGATAAAATTATAAAGAAATTATTATTTTAAAATTTTTATTTTCTGCTATTCTGTTAATAATATTTCATTCTAGTATATATATATATCGTATGACAAAATTCATTAATAGGAAGTATATTAAAAAATGTATTGAATTAATTTTGTATCTACTCCATTATAAGATTTCCTATCAATCCTATGTTAAAATTGAAAGTCATATTGACTATTCAATATTTTACGAATTAAGTTAATTTTTTTTGTATTGAATTATATTACATGTTTTCTAATATTATTTCACTGAAGCGATAAATTATCTGAAAATTTTATATTTTTCAAGCCGCTCTAGTGCGCATGTATTGCGATGTGTTCATGCGCATGCGTGGGATGCGCGCGTATATGACGTCACACGTGTGACGTCATATGTTCTGGTAAGCGAACGGGATATATATATATATATATATATATCGATATAGCTTGATACATAGCGATAAATAGTGAGAGAGAGATAACGAGCAAGATATATATATATATATATATATATATATATATATAAAGAGAAAGAGAGTGGTATCAGCAGGCACTTGATTGTTATTTACCTAGCCGGCTATCGACTAACGCCGCTACAATATTGCAGATTACACGTTATTACGTAATGGCCTCTGAGATGCAATATTACATAATTAAACGTGATCACAATACGTTATATAAGGTATCATATCGTATCGTAATAACATATATTAATATATATATATATATATATATCTATTACATATCTGTCGATGAGATATTTTATATATTTATTTATATTTATATATAATTATGTTATATGTAATACATATCATTTATATGTATAATTTAAATAATTGTTCATAACAATTGACATATATAATATATATACTGCCCTAAACATTGTGTTTGACGATATCATACTATCTATAATAAGGCTTGTTGTTATTCGGTTCTTCTTGATCTGTCTAGTGCATTTGCTACGTTAAATCATAGGATTCTTTCTTACCGTCTACGTGAAATAGGTATTCATGGACAAGTTCACAACTGGTTGATGTCATTTGTATCTAATAGAATATATTCGGTAAAGATCAAGTCATCTTTGTCGGCTCCATTTTTCACACTCATGGTGTTCCTCGAGGAATAGTACTAGGTCCGATTATTTTTATTTTATATATTCTTCACATTAATTTGATTTTTTTTAAATACCCATATATTCATTATCACCTCTTTGCTGATGACTTACAAATTTATACTTTTTGTCCACCTGGTTCTGATATTGACATAATTCAACTTTCAATTTCTAACTGTATTAATGATTTAATCTCTTAGTTTTCCTGTAATTATCTTTCATTAAATATTACTAAAACTGATAGCATTATACTTTCTATATCTCTTTCTTCAATTACTCTCACTCATCCATTCCTTATCTCACTTCCTATCTCAAACACCATCACTACTCTAGGTTTTATAATAAATATTGCACTATATTATTCAGTACATATATCAAACACTGTCCGCATTGATAATTATTTCCTGTATAATATAGGCAATGCTCGTTCTAAGCTAACATTTACTTTAACTAAATCATTATTACATTCATTAATATTTAGTAGACTTAGATATTGTAATTCGATTTGTATTAACATTCCGCAAAAATGTATAAAAAAGTTCGCATATTATTTAAGATTAAGCGTACTGATATAACCATATCTATCCATTCCATAATGGCGATTCTCGGGTGGTTGAAGTTTCGAGATATATGCAAGTTTCGTCTTCTTTGCATTACTCATAAGGCGATATATATGGGAGTTCCGGATTACCTATCAAAGAGAGTCATAATTTGAGCAACTACTCGTCCGAGTCGCAAATGTGAGCTGATGAAACTCTCTGTGCCGTTTGTCTCATCTATGTATGCATATGCTGCTTTCGCAGTTACTGATCCGAAGTCTGGAATACTCTTCCCGATGACTTACGGACCATATCATATTTTGTTACCTTTAAATATCGACTATATTCATATATGTTATCATTATAATATCTTCTTTTAACATTTATTATTATTCGTGTATTTATTTATTTATTTATTTTATTATTTAAAATTGACGTATATAAACGTCTATCGTTTTCATTGAGTCAATAAACCTTTATATTATTATTATATATATAATATTACTTAAATATATATATATATATATATATATATATATATATATATATATTGTTACATATTTTATGCATTTATTTCATTTGTTTTAAATATTTTTCTTCTTTTAATATACATTTATATATTTCTTATTTATATATACTTTTATTATTTATTATATTTTATTTTGTATTTAACTGAAAATTATGACCTCTCCTTGATAACAATTTGCATGTATATACTTATTTATTCAGCACGATTTTATTTATACGAATCAAATTTACAAATCAAATCACTTTAATAATATATACAATAGTATATATATATATATACATACAAAATTATAGTTATAATGATATACACAATTTAAATGTTAAAATAAGTTATTCTCATTTGATAATTTTCTTATATTTTTAAATATTTATTCTTGTAATATTCTTATCAAGTTGAGTGGGAAAATACTTAATCAAGCTTTGCTTTTGTGTTTTCCTGAGTGTTAACACTCTATCTATCTGATATATATATATATATATATATATATATATATATATATATATCATATACTATATTTGTATAGTAATCTAATTCACTTTATGCTGATCAGTAATTAAATAATTAAATTAAAATAATAAATAAAATAATAATTTTTAGATTATAAAGTATACATTTCATTATAATGAATATTACTACATTAATATGTATACAACATTTATATGTATTTAGTATACATCATTATTTGTTTGTTTATAACATGTTTTATTTATAATAAGTATATAATATTAATCATGCACATATTAAAATACATACTTAATAATATAGGTTATTATTACATGTTTCAAAGTTATAAAGAAATAAATTTTTTTTAAGTACAATGCACTATATATGGTAATGCTTTCATTTATTGTAATAAAACAAAATAAAATGACACGAAACCTAGAAAAATATATACAAAATTATAATAAATAATAAATAATTATAATTGATTAATACTGGTCGATAAAATAAAGTTTAATAGCATATATACTACATAGTATATATATATATATATATATATATATATATATATATACTACATATCATATATACTACAAGAATGAAGGTAGCGAGTCAAGGTTATTAGTAATATCTACAAATAACATACAATCAACTACTATGTTAGATGTATCTGGATGGTTAGATCCGTATGAGATTGATCAGTTCTCAAGGGATTCGACAGTCCCTATATATAGGTACTATATATATATATATATATATATATATATATATATATGGATTGACATATCCTAAAATATAGAATCAATCATACCGAAGAAACAGCTAATAATGAACTCAAATACAATTTCACAATCATAATAACAAATATTTAGTAGTACAATTTAAACCAATTCTATATTATGATTACAAAATAAATAAATATATAGCAAAAATAAAACAAAAATAAAAATAAATGCGATTATTAAATATATGAATATATATATATATATATATATATAAGATATAAGCCATGTAAGATGCCTTAATATAATGCCGTAAATGACTGACCAAGGATGAGGAAGATAAGGATCTAGCGAGTTCTACGAAGATGCCACTCTATTTGCAAAGTAGTTCGAATTCGAGATGGATCTGTACTTGGAAGTCGAATTCTTATCCAAGGGCATCTGCAGTTATTCATTTAGATCTAAAAGATCGATGCTGAATCAATCCATAAGTCAATTCTCTATCTTCTACGTGAGAACCATGTCATTTAGTAAATTATATGATTAACTGATTAAGTTGTTTAATATAGGTCAGTAAATGATCAGCACAGGCACACACAGAGATAGATTACTTCTGTAGAATAATATTGTGTGATTTATTACTGCACTTTTTCAATTTCCTTCGCATTAACTATATAATTAATACGTTGAGTCCATATATATAGTGGAGTCCACATATTCCAATATATAACGTACAAAGTGCGTCGCACATATCAGATATATGCATTTAGAAGATATATATAATTATTGGTTATAAATGTATACTTAAGTATCTAAATATTCTATTAATACGTATATATGCTTTAGTAGGGGAAAGTCCCCGATTACCGACCCTCTCCTAATACCGACCCCCTCTCGTATTTCAGTAAATATAAGAGTTATCAACAAATTATATATACATGAACTGTTAGTAATTTAATGATAAATATGAATAAGTATTTTGTTTAAAAAAATATGTAATCCTACAATTGTTATTTGATAAAATGTAATATTCTGTTTTTACTTTTTAAATATTTGAATAATAACTTTTTTTAAATAATTGTAAATACTTTATTAATTAAAATAAAACTTAATGTTGTGCATAATATTGTAGATCAATAAAATGTTTATATATATTATAAAAATAATTTAATTTGAATAACTATTAACCAATATATCTTAATTATAGCAACCCATATGATTTTCCTATTACAGACACACTAAATTACCCTAATACCGACCCCATGTGATTTATAATATCCAATCAAAATAAATCCGTATTTTACTTTAAATTATGTTATAACTTGTTTGTGTATCATTGACATAGATTTGGGAATCATGATTCCAGTTATTTATATACATATTGTTTAATAAATAAATATTAAATAATAATATACACTATTTTAATATAATTACTATAAAGTTTAAATTTAAATTTAATATTACTATTAAAACATAAATTCAATAAAAAATAAATTATGTCATGTTATAATTAATTATAGTTATGTATATCTACTATTTTTATTGGATATTATAATACTACAATTACTTATACTACGATTATTTTAGGGGGTCGGTAATAGGGGAAGGGGGTCGGTATTAGGCACATGTATCAGATTGCCGACCACCCTGTTTATTCTTGAAAATATAATTGTATCAAAAATTTAAAATTGCCACATTATTCATTGCCATAATATTACTCAAATTACAAAATTTCAAATAAATATATTTAATATTGAATAAGTTATTACAACTAATCATTTAGGGGTCAGTAATCGCATACTTTATCCTATATACTATATTTATATGCAGATTATAATGTACATGATTGCATACATTTATACCATGATCTTTAAAGTTATTAACACTTGGAAACGAAATACTAAGGTTGTGGTCTAATATAACTAATTATCATATCAACATATTTCGTAGGCGCCATTTTCAGTTTATAATCTGTTTTCTAATTGCAAACACTATTTAAGCCGTCTTGCAGATAGTTATAATCGTTAGTTGTATAGTTAATAGATAGTGTTTCATCATCTGCAAATAAAGGTGTTATAACAAGTGTATTCATAATTGTTGGTAAATCATGTGTTATATAAATTAAGAAAAGTAGTGGACCAATCACAGATCCTTGAGTTACACCGGTAGTGACAGGTACATAATTGGAATATATATATTAATAATCTTAATACATTGACATCTATTTGATATATAGGAAGTATGCCAATTAAGGTCATCGCCTTTAATAACATAGTATTGTAGTTTATATAATATCTTAGAATTATATACGGTATCAAAAGCTTTAGCCATATCTAAATAATATATATCAGATAATATAGATGCTTTCGTGATTTGAAGATTTTATTGTAAAAATTAAGTATACAATTATAATTGTAAATTTGTAGACTTACCGGATAATAATCAATATTGATGTTTCAGATATTATTCTATTAGAGCGTAAATACGATGTTGGATAATACGAAATTATATTCTCATATAATAGTAATGAGCTAGGAAGAATACTGATGGGTTTATAGTTAGTGGCAATGGAAGGACCATCCTTTTTGAAAATATGATCTATATATGATTTTGTCCATATACTTTGACAAGTACCAGTTAATAAACTATTAGTAAATATTACGGATAAGGGATTAAAGATACTACATTTTTGTTAATATGCATATAGGTGAACTATAAGGGGATTTATTAATGAATATATAAATAAATGTATGTAGTATATCAGAAGATATGAGGTGGGAGTGAGGGGGTAATATTTACTGAAAGCCTTGAAATAAATGGAATATTAGTTTTTATTATAATATTTGTACTATTATTAAATAATGAACTAAATTGAAGCTAAAACGTTGTCAACACCAGACGTTATTTTATTATTTGTAAACTTACATAATAAATTTGATCTAGAATTTGAAGAATGTATCTTATTTTAAGTACTTATAAAATAAAGAATTATTATCAGAATTTAATATAGAAATTTCTTTATCTGAGTGACATTCATTTAGTTTAATACTAAACTAAAGTTTAAGTTTTCTCAAATTATTATAAACAGTAGTATTCTTGATATGTTTATGTAAATTGCTATATGTAGTTAACATAATTATGAGATTAATATGAAATGTGTAATGTGTAGGAGAATATAAAGGGGAATTCTTATTACACGGAACGATGACTAAATAGATACATTTGTTTAACATATATATTCAATAAATAGAGTGGCTAAACACATATCCCATATAATATACATTAAGTAAGTTTTAATACAAAACAAGTCAGCTTGAATTAAAGTTGACTTAATCAGTTGAATACAAATGTTACTATTTGTATTGTATTGTCCTGGCCTCTCACAGTTATTTATAACATGTATAAGTCCATTACTTATTGCGGGGTCCATTTGTATTGTATGTAATATATATACGTGGTTTCAATAAATAATAATATTTAATAATAATAATAATAATAATAATAAATAAATAATAATTATTATTATCTGCCTTACATAAATACATTGATGATATAATTAAATTATTTTCTATTAACTCGCTATAGCCAGACCTTTCCAAAACGTAATCCATTATCCTCAGCAGAACTATACCCAGTACCCATCCATCTTCAATCACATATAATCTCTACCCACACTTGTTCTATTACCAATATATATATATATATATATATATATATATATATATATATATATTTAGAATTACATTATGCCCAGTGATTAGGATAGAAACAACATGGCTTCCTGACTTACGCAGTTTTTCTTGACTTACGCATGTTTTATAGACTGTAATGTTTCTATTCTGCCATCATTATATCCGATGGTTAAAATTCATAGAAATATGTAAATATAGACTATTTAAATACAAAGCTATTTATTAAATACAGAACTAAAGTATCTAGCATATATTCTTAATATGATACCCAACAACCGCCCTTAATGTGGTAAATATATAATTGTATTAATACTACCACTGTATATGGTGATACCACTTTCTCTATCACGTTTACTAACTTATTTATCGCTTTACTAGTTTATATTAAATATATACAAGTATAAATGTATTACTTTAAACTACAGATTGTTCGTAATTTTATATTAACTTTATTTGTTCATTTTAATTTCATTTTAATTTCATTTATCTGACGCCCATAATATCTACGTATCTTTCATTGAGCCAATAAACCACTTCATATGAATGATATTTGGCTATTCATACATTTACTATATAATAAAGTTATTGCTTGGAAAATATATATTTATATATATAAATATAAATTATATAATATAATAAATGTTAGTAGTGCTTTTGAATTAGTATTCGTCGATGAATAGATCTAAACATAATCCATGTATTCATATTGGTAATAGGTTAAACATGTTCAATGTAGTTAGGTCTTATACATATATTTTAAAATGTGTAATATCATGATTTAACTGACGATGATAATAAATATATATATATATATATATATATATATATATTGTTATATAAAACAGTTTTATTTGCTGATTTAACATATTAGAAATACTTTTATTTTTTGTTCTAAATTTATAATTATGATTTAAAAGTTAATTTAAACTCCTTATGCGAACGCCTATCTGTAATATATGCACTAAACGATTGTAGTACCAAAACGATATGTAACAATAAATAGTATTAATAGAAATATATAGATAATACAAATAAATATATATTAGTTGTGATTTACATATTTAAATAAGTAATACACTTTAAAAGAACGACATAACTTGTTTGCATGTTGAGAATAACTATTGGTTTTACTATTTAGAATATCAATGTTATTGATAAATAATCATAGTGATTTAGCTGAAGCATCGGTACATGGAAGTGAATTCCAAGCTGTAATCACTATGTTACCGAAATAACTTATTGTTGCTTAATTAACGCATTTTTCTTTTTGTATATTGATGAGGTCCATGATTACTTGTAAATACGTTGACACTACCGATGGTGTATCTATATCCAAGAGATCGTTCGGTATACTGAAAGTCAGAAATAGGTCATCTCTTAATCTGCGATGGGATACATTTATTAATTTGAGAAAAACTATATATTATTATAAGTTGATTTATGTAAGTTATATGTGAAGTATATATGCACTTAGTAGATATATATTGAACTTGTTACATACGTTTATTTAGGCCTATAAAATCATTGCCTGTATTCCAAAGAGATGAACCATATTCAAGTAATTGATGTATATATGTGATATAAACTTTGATTAGGTAATACGAATTATTTGTAATGAGACATCTAAAAATTATATTCGATATCACGTAGGATTTTCTATATATATTATTAATATTAATATTGAATTTAATATTATCATCAACAAAAATA
This sequence comes from Osedax fenrisi, assembly GCA_964019155.1. Lineage (NCBI taxonomy): Eukaryota > Metazoa > Annelida > Polychaeta > Sabellida > Siboglinidae > Osedax > Osedax fenrisi. The sequence goes on from OZ025239.1 coordinate 98,081,974, forward strand.
GCAAGGTATTGAAAATTAGAATATTTGTGATACATAGTGTTATTTAGCGAATACAAAGATATATAAGGTTTGCTGATTGACATAAAAATACATTTTACAAATGCAATTTTCAAGTTCCATTTTACTGTCCATTTCCGGAAATAATGTCCGGAAATGTCTGATAGAAAGTGATTTTCTAGCAAGTTGAAGTAAGATACCCCCCTTTAAAGTTATTATATTTGCGGTAAGTTGCCGGAAAGTAAGGGGGTATCCCATTGCAATTGTAGTTAACTTTCTATAAAACTTTCTAGAAAATATTTCCAGACATTATTTCCGGAAATACTGGTAGTGGGATACCCCCTTTATATGAACTAATTATTCTATAGAGTAATTGTAAGTCGTGATTATATTTAAATTTTATTAATTTTTCAAATTGTGTTATGAGAATCTAGACTATCTAAAATATGATGATTGGATATTTTCAGGAACAACATATTAAATTATTTATTATTTCCCCATTATTCGTTGTCTGTTATTCAGAGGAAGTATCCATCCGATTTATTTATTTATATATCATTTAAAGGATGTAGGCTTTGAGGGTAACATTATTAAGTATTTAATTGTTAATACTAGCTTAGTAGGTGAGGTTTTATGAATTGAAAGGCAGTTATAACTATAGTCAATATGTATATTGTGTAACCTATGTCTGTAACACATAGGTTAATCGAGTAGTTATATGTGTGAATATATATCTACTATATAGATATATTAGTTATATTTTAATTTTTAAATATATTTATAATTTCAGCAATAAAGTATAAGACCTATAGAATTGCATAATTTGGAGAGACACGTAGTATGGAGAAGATGAAATGGATAACCAATAATATCAACTCTTTAGTTTACTGCTAAGTAGTATTTGTAGTATATGTATGATGTTTTTATCTATGTAAGTACTTATAAGCAAATAGTCATATATATATATATATATATAATACAGCAGTTTCTATATTATATGTTATAATATGATATTATATGATTTTCTATAGGCACTTTGATATGTATACATGCCTATAGGCAGATACAATTTTTAAGATATTTAATATATTTTAGGCATTAATAAATTTACTTATGTTTGCAAAATAAGGTATATTTTATATTGGTATATAATTAGTATAGTCCTTAGAATAGTATTATTTTTGTTAATGATAAGCACTATTGGGATCATATATGAGAACCCCTGATACCGTATACACATATATCATGATATATTATACCCCTAGGGGTAACATAAGGGTAATGATTAAAGTTAATCATTTATGTATGTATCATGTACAAATAACGAGAAAAATATTTAATTATTTTTCAATATGCTTCTATCGATTAAACAATGGATTAGTATTATAAAAGTATTCTATTAAATATATCAAATTATATATAAGCACTTCTGCATGGAAAGTCAATGCTAAAATTGTTTGTGCCAATTGAAATATTGATATATCGAGTAATATAAAATGTGTGTTATCATCATATTATTTGTGTTACTATATTATTTGTGTTAACGAGGAAAGTAGTAAGTTTGCGCATGTCAAGAGGAGTTTGCTTTGTACCAAAGTCATCAATGATCTTAAACAATTAGGTATCATTATAGTATTATCATCTTATATATATATATATATATATATATCTTATTGTTGTTTATTTTACAAGTTATGTTATCAATGTGTATATATATACATGGTTACATACACCATATATGGTAATTATGAATAGGTACTACTTATTAGGTAGTATATCATGTTATGTTCATTTTATTTCTACCGCACTTAACATATATTTGCTCTTCAATATTTACAGTATACAGAAACTATGTGAATACCATGTTTAAACATATGTTAACATATGCTATCTTATTCTATATATAGGTAATTATGTATATCATATTAGTATATATAGCATAGATTATTCATATTATTGATGAATACATATATATAATAAATATATATATTTATACAAATATAATAGATATAGAAAATTAAATGGTATGATATTTATACAAAATATAAATGCTTATATAACATGCAAGATAAACATATAATATGAACTATTACATATTATATAATTAAGAGTGATTATATGTTTGATCTTTACATATATATACATATATATATATATATATATATATATATATATATATATATATATATATATATATATGAGTAATGCATTTATTATCCGAGAAAACTTGAAATATAACAATTAATCAATTGTACATATTTTTTCATCTATTTCATAATAAGTTATACAAACAACTTCTTTCTGTAAATATAATAATATAATGATTCCCAAACAATGAATGTATAGTGATATATATTCTAAATATACACTTATACGAATATGTTGTTAACAAAACATGGTTATATATACATCAAATTCAATAAATACTTGTTACAGCGCATTGTATTATATAATAAGAATAGGGATATAATACGCCTATGTGCGAGGTTACGATGCATGGTTTTAGGTGGTGTTTTAATTATAATTAACGTATACGTTATGTATTAATAATACTCGTATTGAGTACTGTAATTCTTTATACCACGGACTTCCTTTATATTCTATAAATTGTATAAATTGAGTTATACGGTCTTCAGTACGCTTACAATTCGCATACAATTATGTGATAAATCTTGCACTTCCGAAAAATGATATGGCATAAAATGGTTATCAGTTAAACAGCGATCAATATATAAAATTATGATGATTGTTTATAAATGCATATACCTTAAATCAGCTAAATATGTAAATGATTTGCTGACGAACCGGATTGAGTCGATAACCTCTAGATTAACAGCTAAATACTTCGTAACCATGAGTTCAGGCTGGCTAGATATGGCAAGAGATCTTTTAGGCATTAGGCAGCTGCACTATGGAATGGTCTACCTCTAGAGATAAGATTTGTAACATCCATAGAACGTTTCAAAAGTAAAGTCAAAGATTTAATTATTGATCATTTTTAATATTCGTATATTTGTATTTTTTTTCACGTTTATTAATCTAACAATCCTATTTTATCGTTTATATATTATTATTTTGCTAAAACACAAATGAGAACTATCTTTGTTATATTTGTATATAAATAAATAATATATCTATCTATCTACGTAACTGTTACATACAAATGGAAACCATGTTTTGGTCACGTGATTTGTCACTGGCAGACGAAGTATTATACTTATAAGTATATATATATATATATATATATATATATTATCCATAATCAGAAATACAACTTAAGAATGTATTCTATTAAACTCTTATATCCGAAATAATATATCAAAATTCCTTTCGATTAGTGATAAATCAGAAGTAACCAAATCTCCGCAATGATATCGTCCCCTCCTTCATCTCACGCCGGATAGGTTCGGTGTAGCGCTCCCTTTGTTACGTCACGTGTACAGCCTCTCGCGTATACAGCGCGCATTAGTAATCGTGTACAGCGATGCATGATGTGTTGCATGATGTGTTGCGTGATGTGTTGCGTGATGTGCCACTCGCATACCTTAGGAGGCGATTATTCGCTCGAATATGTAAATATTCGCTCGAATGTGTGAATATTAGCTCGAATGTGTGAATATTCGCTCGAATAATATCGAATTTTGTATAGATCAACAATATTAGATATTAGCGGATATTCGTAAGTAAAATAATAACATATAATTATATAACATATATAAATGTGATAACAGTAAGACAAAACGACACGATGCGAAAAACAAGAAATAAACGGAGAAGTTAAATAAAAATAAAACATTTGATTATACGAGCCGTTGTATGGTGGGGGAAATCTTATAAAGTGCACGATATTAGTTGGCAGCCAATGTTATTCTTAGTGGGGATATATATTGTCTGGAATGTTTAGCTATGTTTGATATGAATATGATGGCTGATTGTTGAAGCATTGGAGTATACTATTATAGATTATGAGGAGGCATATATATATTAGTCGAAATAATCAAGGCATGATAGAATGAGGGATGTAGCGAGAAGTTTCGCAGTAGTAAATAAAGGGTCTTATTATTCGTAAGTTGTGTAGGATGTAGTTAATTGACTGTGATAGTGATTTAGCCTGAATGTGAAATTGTAGTAAGGGGTCAATTAATATACACAGATTTTTAACTTTATTGGCGTACAAAATACTCGAATTGTTAATGGTAATTTATGGTGTAATGAGTATAGTAGTTGATGTTTTAATGTGCAATGATTCAGTTTTAATAGAGTATAGTGATAGTAAGTTGTTGGTAAGCCAGGGATGTATATCAAAATGCAGTTGTTAAGTACATTTATTTCATTGATAGAGTCTGTCAACCTACAGTGCAATTGTATGTCGTCACATACGAGTGGTAGTCTATGCTGGGTAATTTATCATTAATTTTAAATAAGGAAAGTAGATATATATTGAATAGGAGTGGACCAAGGACATATTATTAAGGTACACCTATGAGTAACTGTACGATATTTAGAAATAAGTGAATGTATGCTAATTTGATAAAAACGATCGGTTAGATATGAGATGAACCAAGCGAATTCAGTCCAGAGATTCCGATAGAGGATACTCATTTTATAAGGATAGCATGTTTAAGGGTATCGAAGGAAGATGAAAAATCAAGAAAAATGATCACTGAACCATGTGGTGATGCAGAAAATAGATGAATTAGATTAAGAATATGTATAATTGGTGTATGAACTCTGATATGTGTTTAATATATTTAATATTTAATAATATATATTTAATATGTTTAATATATTTTCATGGATATAATAATTTAGTTGACGAACAATAATTCACTCTATAGTTTTGGGGAGAATTTATATATATTTATAAGTTGGAGATTGGTATTAAGAGAGTATTGATTTGTCAATGTTTGGTTTACTATAGTATAGTTTACATATATGGGTGTAACATATGTTGTCTTCATATAGATACGAACATTGCCTGAGGTAAGTGAGTTTTCTATGATTTCTTGGTAATAAGACTAGATAAAAGTGGTACTTATTTAATTAAGGATTGTATCTAGTTCGGAAGAGGTATTTACTGTACTGAGGAGTTTTTCAATGGTAGTAGTTAATGACAATGTCAAGAGGGAAATAGAATATATATATTATATGGTTCATTGAGTGGTATAGAGAGTAATTTTATTATATTCATTACTTTAGTATTGACATATTAACGTTTTTATGGGTTCATTTTCTAGAATTGTTTAATCGTGAGTTATTTAAAATAGTCGACATTTATACTGTTCTCGAAACTTCAAATAAGCGAGTGAAAGTAATGAATCGATAGATAGTATTATATCACTATTTATAGTATTATATAACTATAGTGATACGTATACGTTTAATATAAATATAGAAATTGTTTAAAGATATGCTAACATATTTTCATTATATAGAATATAATGTGTATATACATTTTGAGAAATGTTGATATAAACGTATTTTACATTATATAAATCGATTAATGACTAATGCATGGAATAGTAATTTAGTTGTTACGAATATTAGTTTAGATCGTATATTTCCTGTATTGTAAAGGAAATAATTCACAGAATAGTTTAATTAATAACTAAAGTATATTATTAATAGTATGCTAGAGAGTGGTGATGGAGTTCGAGATAGGAAGGAAGAGAAGGAATGCATGAGTGAGTGTTATTGATGAAAGTGGTATACCACATTCTATATATATAGAAAGATTAGTACTATCAGTTTTAGCATTATTTAAAGAAATAGAGTAACAAGAAAACCAACCAATTAAATCATTAATAAAATTAGCGATTGAAAGTTGAATTATATCGTAATCAGAACTTGGTTGGGAAAATATAATTGTGTGAGTCATCAGCAAGGAGATTATAATGGGTATATTTAAAATCAATTTAATACTCATAATATATAAAATTGAATACATTAATGTATTCAATTGGGCAGAATATTGACCCTTGAGGGTGCCCTAATCAAATGACACCGACACATATAACGTAATATTTACCGAAGATATTCTAGTAGATATATACAATTGCAGCCTGAAACTTGTCCATGGATACCTATTTCAAGTATACGGTAATAAAACATATTATTATGTAAAGGCACTTTATAGATATAATACAAATATATGATCTAGGCACGGTGATCTAGGCACGATGATGTAGGCACGGTGATCTAGGCACGGTGATCTAGGCACGGTGATGTAGGCACGGTGATCTAGGCATGGTAATGTAGGCAGGGTGATGTAGGCATGGTAATGTAGGCAGGGTGATGTAGGCATGGTGATCTAGGCACGGTGATCTAGGCACGGTGATCTAATCACGGTGATCTAGGCACGGTGATGTAGGCACGGTTATCTAGGCACGGTGATCTAGGCACGGTGATCTTGGTACGGTGATCGTGGTACGGTGATCTAGGAACGGTGGTGTAGGCACGGTGATCTAGGCACGGTGATGTAGGCACGGTGATCTAGGCATGGTTATTTGGGCACGGTGATCTAGGCACGGTGATCTAGGCACGGTGATCTAGGTACGGTGATCTAGGCACGGTGATGTAGGCACGGTGATGTAGGCTCGGTGATCTAGGCACGGTGATGTAGGCATTATTATTCATGTATAATCGTAACATAATTTTGCAAAAAATAAGCTTTTAGTGAATGAATATATAAAGTAATTGTATTATAAATGTCTTAACTCACATTTTATGAACATATCTTTGTGATAATAAGAATATAATTAATAATAGTTTCAACATAATAAATTAAATATAATATATATGTTTAGCATATATATAAAAGTATTTATAGAAATATAATGTATTTAGTATAAAGATAATAGCATATAGGCTATAGTAAGGAACTAAACATGTACTGTGTGTACTGTATAATGGGAGGTGAATCGCGGGACACATTGTCTCGTATCTCAACTATATCCAAATAACGGACGAGGTGATGTTGTTGTTATGTTGTTGTCAACACTGTGCTGGTACATAAGCGTATACGATACGGTGGTATTATCGTTGTTGTTGTTGTTATTGATGTTGTTGTTGTTGTTGTTATTGTTGTTGTTTGCGGCGTAGCATCACAAGGACCAAAGTCCATGTGCGAATGCTAGCACAGCCTCAGGTGATTCCACCAAGACTGATAACGGAGGCGCCGCTCCCCCAAATCCGCGAATGCGCTTTCCCACTGTGGCCGGGCATTCCTGAAGCCAGTGCTCCAAGGTCTCCGCTTCTCCTTCGCAGAAAGGACACTGAGGTGAGGAATCACTTATAATACTTCTGTAGGCGGCTACTCTTTTGCAGTGGCCGCTGCGGAGTTGCGCCAGAAGAACAGCTTCCTTTCTCGGAAGCAGGATTCTATCCCGTCTTCCATCGTACACAGCCTTCGTCCTCTCATGGCTTATAGGGGGATCCGTGATTTCCTGGATGATTCGAGACCTAGCAGCTCGGAATGAGATTCCCTGGTACCCGTCAGTCCTTTGGTCCGTTGAGTTGGCCGCTTTCCCCGCTTCCTCATCCGCCCAGACATTACCTATGAGTCCGCAGTGACCTGGAACCCATTGCAGAAGGACACTGCATTTAACTCTGGCGAGATTTTTTCTTAACTCGTCCAGGAGCCTTCCGTCCTTCCTACCTGAGCCCTCGATGGCGATTAGCGCCGACTGGCTGTCTGAGCAGATTACGCAGACGGAGGAATCTGCCGCATATCGCAAGATCCACTCCGTTGCCAGTATTAGCGCGGCTACCTCAGTGTCGTATGAGCAAGTCCATCTACAGCCTTTACAGGAGCTAGAGTGAATTCTGCATGGGTTGCTGGCCGCACCAGTAGTGATAACGGCAGCGCTTCCTCCATTCGAAATACCGCCCTGGGCTGACCCGTCCGTGTAGATGGTGTAGTCTGCCTCTCCTGCAGCACCAATAGTGGTGATCGCGTCCGCTAATAGAGCGTTGCTGCCTTGGGTTTTCTTGCAACTGCCGATAAGGGTTGTCCTTATTGACCAAGGCGAGTGAACTATCCATTTCCAACCAGGTAATTGATTTATGGATAGTTCTTCCCTTGGGTACTTGTCGAACCCTAACTTAGTGCATTCATCCTTACTCATGTCACTGAAACAGTTCCTGTTTTTCCATCTGTGCGGAGTAGTGGACGAGACTAGCTTACGTCTGGGGTTTTCCTGTGGCAATCGGGCCGACTTCTCCCATGCTATTAGGCAATTGCGTCGAATTGCGGTTTGGAAGGATGGTAGTTCTGCCTCCAACCTCAAGCATTCCAGTGGAGTATCAGACGTCTGGCCTGTTAATACCCTCAGAGCACTGTTCTGAACCCGTTCAAGGATAAGGACGTTTGTCTTAGCTAGCCATGGCTGCCATGCCGCACCACAGTAGTTCAGCACACTATTGATCATAGCCAGAAAGATTCTTCGAAGGCTCCCGCGACTCCAACCCCACTCCTTTGACGCTAGAGACGCCAGGATCTTGATGCGCCCCAGTACCTTAGATTTGACATCTTCTACATGTGGGCGAAAGGTCAGAGTACGGTCATATGTGATGCCCAGAAACTTTGGTGTTCTGTTTACCGGTAGAGTTACCCCGTTCAACCGTGCATTTGGGCACCAACCCGCTTCCTTCGGGTCCGTTGAGAAGAAGGATATCTCGCATTTGTGCGGGTTCAGCGTGAGCTTATGCTCCTCGCTCCAGATCCCGACCTTCTTTATAGCCTCTTGGACCTTACTTAGGGCCGCGATTTTGTCTCTGCTCTGAGCCCATACTGCAATATCATCAGCATACATGCTTACCTTGACACCCTCTGGAGCCACATCCCTGATCCCGTCTATGTAGAACAGGAAGAGCAGCGGAGAGAGGACAGCGCCTTGCGGTACACCTTGATGAAGCTTGAAGTTTCTGCCTAGTGTGTTGTCGAGACGGACCCTTGCTTTACGATCCGATAGGAATCCTTTGATCCATTTGGTCATTAATAGCGGTACCCCTTTGTCCAATAGTATTTCCAGCAGCCTCTCTCTCCATACCGTGTCGTAAGCCTTACTGAAGTCAAGCAGTGCCATTACCGTACGTGAAGCTGGCCGATCTTGAAAGGCGTCGCTGATGGACTGTGACAGACGCAAAACCTGGTCCTCACACGACCTCATACGCCTGAAACCCGCCTGATCCTCGCTCCACCAACCATTACTTTCAGCCAGATAGGACAAGCGACTGGCTACCATACGCTCCATAGTTTTCGCAATGCACGAGGTGAGAGAGACTGGCCTAAACGAGTCCACTTTGCTGGCCGGTTTACCCTTCTTTAGCAGAGGGACAATTACAGCCTCTCTCCATGACGCCGGGCACCTACCGTAACTCCACGACTCATTGATAATACCAAGGAGGTACCTCAATGCCATGGGTCCTAAAGCCTTCAAGAATCTAGGGGAGATGTTATCGCTACCAGGGGCCCCTTTGGCCTTCATGCTATCTATGGCCGCCTTCAGCTCCGACAAGTTGAAATCTTTACAGCTCTCTTCTGCAACGCTATCAGCACCTAGTGCTTTACGGATCACTTTTTTCCGGCGATCCACTTTTTCTATCTGTAGCCGGCTAATCTCAGCGTAGCTAGCCATAAAAACATCTGCTTTAGCGCGGCTTGATGAATAATGTTTCCCATTGTGTATGAGGACTTCGTTCTTGATGCAACCGGAATTCCTGCCGCTGAGCAATTTTATAGTATCCCATATCTTGCTAGGGTCAGAGCTCATTTCCGCGTCTGACAGGAATTCCTTCCAACGCTCCTCCTTACCCATCCGAATCAACAAGTGGACCTCCCTACAAGCTTCGACCCACTCAACCCTCTTGTCTGCAATGTAGCGCCTTAGCCTATTTCGTTTCTTTATCGCATCCCGAATCTCCCTCGTTAGCCATTGTTTACTGTTAGAGGAGGTCTTTACTTTGCCAATGGATGATGCCGCCGACTCTAATATGATCCTATTTAAGTGGGACGCTCTAACCTCTAGCGAGCTCTTTGTGTGGTTTTCATTCAGGGAGCGAAGAGTATCATCCACCTTCGTGGCGAATCCTACCATATCCGCTCTCTTCCAATTCCACCTGAGCTCCATAACTGGTTTAACCTTAAGCGCCTCAATTTGGCAGTCTATCGTGACCAGGATAGGAAGGTGGTCTGAACCCATGCATTCTGTAGGACTCCACTCCACCTTTTCCAGCCAGCTGCTGTGGACCAAAGTTATATCCGGTGCACTTTTACCTCCCGTTCCGACATTAACGCGCGTAGCGGAGCCATCATTGACTACGCTAAAGTTGTTATTTAGGAGCCAATCCTCTATCTTGCCGCCCATCTCGTCTTCTGGCTGCCACTGGTCCCATGTGTTAGAGTGCGCATTGAGGTCACCCCCTATCAGTGTGTTCTCCGCACTGGGAAGTTCTGAAGTCTGAAATTCATGACCTTGTAGTGCACCCCTAGTGGGTGGGCAGTAAACGTTTGCGCAGGTGATCTTGTGGAGAGATGCATCGCAGATCTCTACTTGTAGCATCTCGAGCAGTGACTCCCGTTGAGAAAGTTGGTTACACTTGACTGTGAAAGGTATATCTTCCTTTATGAAAGTAATCAGCCCTCCTCCTCTCCCAGATTCTCTATCCTTACGGATTGTGGAGTAACCTGATAGAGACGGATTCCTGTCCCTACTGCATAGCTTGGACTCTTGGATCATGATCAGGTCGATATCCATCTTCCGGGTCCTGTCCTCCAGTTCTACCATTTTGGATTTAAGCCCATTGGCATTCCAATATAGAACCTTAAGACTACACCGCGACCTGACCTCCGCTCGTCTAACAGCATTATCCTGTGGCTGTCCGGTATTCAGCAAGCCATTATTGATCTGGGCGTTATTGCATAGATCGCATTTCCATGCCCCAGTCGCTAAATACATGACCTGTTCAGCTCGGGATAACTTAGAGCAACTTTTGTGGCAGTCCCTTTGACAACCTGCGCAGATGAGCGGATGAGTAGTAGCTCTGACCACTCTGGTACACACCAAGCATCTTATCATCGAAACTGCCGGCCCCGCATTATTTTGGGCCCCGACAATTTGACCCACCAGTATGATGTTATTAGTGGTGGGCTGCCTGTTGATGCTCCTTGGAGACACACACTCGCAGCATCTCCATGAGAAGCTAGCCAAGGCAGCTCTCTTCACCCCACTACAGCTTTCTTGCTTGTGAGACGCAGCACCACACCCTGTGCACGTTAGGTGAACTTGGTTCCCCCGAATGTTTCTTCCACAGGGCTTGCATTTGACTCTCTCCGACGGTCCAGGGTTGGACTCGACATCTCCGGCACGAATTAGCAGATTCCGGATCAACAGGGCCGAGGGCAGCTGACCGGGCGGGAAAAACACATCCGCGAATTGTGGGGGCAGCGCTCCGTACAGGTCTTTGTGGCCTGAGACTGAACTTGCCGTGTGATATGACCTTTTTGCCATCGAAGATGGACGAAGAGCGCCGCGAGAAGGCAGGTCGATAGCTCTCTTGTTGTTGTTGTTGTTGATGTTGTTGTTGTTTTTCTCGTAATACGCGCGTAACGTATTACGTAACTGCTCTTAGTTAATCCTACGAGCGTTACCGGTCAATGCTCGACAACAATGCCTCCGTCGATGCGGGCGGGCGAGATCTATTGACCGGACACAATGCTAGTCACGTGCTCGCGCCGGTGTTACGTAATGGTGTATATCTGTCTCGCGCTCTCTCGCGGTCTCTCGCGCTCTATCGAGATCCGTAATTCTCGCGCGCTCTCTCTCTCTCTCGCTAGATCTCTCGCCAGCTCACTGTCTGTCTAGGGATCGTCCGTTGGGCACAGCATTCTTACGTAACAGCGGACAGTATACTAGTATAGTAATATGTACGGCCAGTAGTGTTGTTTAGCTATAGTTGTAAGCTATAGTTGTGAGCTATAGTTGTAAGCTGTAGTTGTAAGCCGTAGTGGTCGATAGTGGTGGTCAGTAGTAGTGGTCAGTAGTGGTTGTCGGTAGTGGTGTCGATGGAGAAACTAATCAAGAGACCGTTG